>CM033720.1:63656366-63917991 GCA_019671005.1 Hibiscus mutabilis | reverse complement strand
TTGGCAGTAGAGGGGGAGGAACATTATACAACCTCAGCTAGGTAAATAATGAACGCATGAATAAACAAATTTCAGAAACATTATACAACCTCTGCTATGACAGCACTTATAAGCTTCTCAGCTTTGTTTATGCTACTTAAAGTTCCAATTATTTCCAAAGGTCTTGTAGGTGCATCCCGGTCAGCATCTGCATCCCTCATAATTTGAATTTTTGCACCTGAGTTGTATTGCAGGTACCTTATAGTATCCCCTGCCTTGCCAATGAGAACACCAACCTACGCAAGCATATGAGAAATACAAAGGTAGAGGTCACCAAACACTGAACAAAAAATGCAGAAAACACATTTAAAGTAGTGTAGTGTTTATACACATAACAATCCTTTCAAAAGATGTTATTTAACAGAAGGCGTTCGGCTTAAGAGAGTGAGAGACCAAAGAAAGAACCTAGAATTAATGGAAAAAGTTGATAGTGGATCAGTTTCTTTGTCTGTTTGACATGATAATAAATGGATTATAGTACAAAAGGGTTTTTTGTAATGTTTTCTTAAAAATTTTAGTCAGCATACCTTAGCATTAGGAACCTCCATTTTGCGAGTAATAGTTGAACCATCATCAACCTCCTGCTGGGGCAACTCATCAGAAGGTTGCTCATTATCCTCTTTAGAGGGGTCTTGACCATAATTTGCCTCAAAACTCTCAACTTTACCTAACTCAGCATCAGAAGTTTCAGGATAATCTGTAGACTGCTGATCTGTTTCCTCCAGTGTTCCTTTAACTTGCTCGGGTTTTACAATATCTTGAGCCTCCTTTGAAGGAGAGTCGCCATCCTCTGCTTGCTTGTTAAGCTCATTTTTCTGAGGAGCCTCCTCTTCCTCCTTCGCAGGTTCGTCTGATTCCTCAGCTTGGAACCCATTCTCACTGGCTGCTATATTAAGCATAAGAACCATAGAATTTGAACAGTTAGATATGTAAAGCAATAAAGAGATAACTAATCGTAAATCATGTCTTGTTTTGTTAACGCTTTAGCTATTTCTTTTTGCTTTCTGCACAAAATTGAAAAATAAAATAAAGGTGTTTAATACCACATTTTGAATTATTAAAATTAATATCAAACTTCCCTAAATTCACATAATGTTTATCAACATAACGTTACATTCAATCATAGGCTCCATCAAATAAAGTTTAGAGATTTTCAGACAAGTAAAGGCAAATAACAGAAAACAAAATAACTATCAGAACAAATAACAACTAAATGGAGCCTTAATTTTCTCACTTCATATTCACCTATCACATAAAACTCATTCTTAAACATCTTTAATTTTCCAAAACAAAAATCGTAAAATAACAGCGAAACCCTAGAACTGTCATTTTAACCCCATATATCCATTCCTAAAATTTAACATAAAACCAAAAGGGAAGCAAAGAACGGAGAACATTATCATTACCCAAACCATCGGCATCATCCTCGTCGAGCCTAGGGCGCTTGGCGTCGGACGAATCAGATGGCATCACGTCGTTATCTTCCGCGTCGGGGTCTACAGCAGAGTCACGAGTCATGTCAACAGGGGGATCTTGGGGCTCGAGATCCTCAAGTTTCCGTTTATGATCGGAAGCGACCGGGCTGGGTGCAGCGGCTACGGCCTCTTCCTCCGCCATCAAAATGTACGGAAAATGATAACTAAACCTGGGTTTTGAGAAGGAGAGGGCAAATTCGAAGCAATGGAAGAAAGTGCTGGGTGAGGTTGGAATTGGAATTGGAATTGGAATTGGAAGAGGAAGAAGTGATAAAAAGATCCAACTTGTTGGGTGTGTGTATTAGGCTTAAGGCCAATTTATCGTTGGAAAAATATCACAATTTCTCCTCTCTTTTTTCTTACTTTGGCTCACTTTTTAGTTTTTTCTTTAAAAAATCTTTAAATGTAAGAACAGATTGGAATAATTTTAAATTTGATCCCTATACTACACAAAAATTACTCATTTTACTTTACTTTATCATAATTTAGTCATCATATTTTTCAAAAATTGAGACGTTAGTTGCTATTAAATACATGAACTTTAGCAATTAATTTGTTCATTTTTTTTTGCTTATAAATTGTTAAATTATTGGTTTATGTTTGATTCTTGCATATGAATTATTAATTTCCAAGCTAGGGATTTAATAATAAAATTTAATAATGTTATTCGATTTAGTTCACTTTTTAATTTCCATAAAATATGAAGACTAGACTCCAACAAATTAAATTAAAGGATTTAGAGTTTCAGTACTTGTATGATAGATGGATGAAATTTATAAGTTGGCGAAACGAATTTTGATTTTCATTAATTTGCCAAAAATAAGTTTACTCACTTTTTTTAACTACGGTTTCTGACTCATTGACCGACTATTTCGGATTAAATTGTACAGAGGTCGGTTATAAGGCGACCCTCCAACTTAATTTTCTTCATTCACAATTCTAAGATTCGAACCATTAATCTTATTTAAGAAATTTAGTGTCTTGTATCACTAAACTAATTGGCTATTGGTAAAATATACTCACTCTCTTAATTTACTAGTTAATGCAGCCTTTAATTATATCAGGATACTTTATAGAAAGTTTTATTTAAATGTAAGATTTATGTTATAAATTTAATGTAAAGTAGTTTGTGACTGATTTTATGTATTTTAATGATATACATAAAGTGAAATGTAATTGTTATATTATGATTGGTCGGTGTCAACTACATATTTGATAGGGTTAATGTATATTTTATTTGTTGAATTTAGTTTTAGGTATTTAATTAGTACTTAAATTCAAACTTTTAAAAAACCTAACTTTTTCTCTACCCAATTTTAGGGTTGCAGCCTTTTTTTCATTTGTTTTTCTTGGCCGATGGTCGGCAATTAATCTTAATATTAATTGTCGACCATCAGGTTTCATTATTTTCTTGTTTTTTTATATTTTTAATAAAAAATTATGTCTGTAGAACGTGTTTTCTTTGCTTTGTGACACATTTTTTCTTTATTTTTTGTGGTTCGTTTCATCTGTCGCTTTTGCATGATTTTAGCATACCTTAACGGTTATTTGGTACTCGTACAGATATCTTCATGACGCTAGTTTTTTATTATGGTTCTGTTGTAATACCCCAAAATTTGCTTGTTAGTTGATTTATATTTGCTTTATATGTGCTTGGTGATTAGTTTGCAAAGTTCTTAAAATTGATAGTTTTAGTTTGGTGACTAAAACGTAAGATTTCAAAGTTTGGTGACAAAAGTGAAAGGTTGGGAAAATTATAAGGACCAAAATGGTAATTTTTCCAAAAATAAATTTTATGGTAAAAATGAATAGTTTGGATCAGAAGAATAAATTCAGTGGGAATCGGATTTTTGGTACGAGAATTGTGTAAAAAGCTAGTAAATGTATAAGTTTTGGTAAATTTTTCGGGTAAGTATTCGAACTCGGAAAATTATGAAATTTTAATTGGAGCCTTAGTTAGACTCAAGGAACCTTGTGCTGAAATTTGAGAATTTTCTGAGACTGTTTAGATTTGATCATATTCGATACCTTATTAATTATCGATATTTCGAATCGAGTCTAAATTTTAAAGATGGGCCCCATTGGAGTTGGAAAATTTATAAAATATTCATTTTGAATATTTTATTATGTTCTGGTTGGTTTCTTGAGGTTGGTTGGATTTCAAGTGAATTAGTTGGATTTCAAGTGAATTAGTTGGATTTCAATTAGTTAGTTGGAAACTAACTAAATTGCTAACTAGTATTTAAAGTCTAGTTAGATGTTGATAAGGGAATTTAATATTCCATTTTTTTTATTTCAAGACAAGTGGCATAGTATGATTTAATATTGTATTTAATGGGTAATAATATGCCAAATGGCATAATTGTGTAAAAAGGAAAGAAAAGAAAAAGGAGATCGAAAGCTGTCGAAATTTCAAGTTAAAAGGGGGTAAGGATTTCAATTCAATTTTGGTGCTTATGTGGTTGATTTTTGGCTTGAGCTATTAGATAGAAAAATTTTCCTCTTGAAATTCTCTATCTATTGATATAATTTTTGCTTAGTTTCCATGTGTTTTTGTTGAGTTTGGAGGATTGGTTAGATGAAGAATTATGGGGAAACTATGGCAAAATTTTGGTTTGAGGTTGGAAATGATGAAATGGAAGTGATTCAAGTATATTTGTGTTGTTAGATTAAAAAAAAAGTCTTGATTTTTAAAGAGGAAATTTTAGGGTTTTTGATAAAAATTGAATTGGAAGGTGTTGTAGAAGAAAGAATTGTTTAGAATGATGATATAAATGGTTTGGAGTGAAATCCCTAATTAATTTGGCATTGGGGACCAATTTGAAAATTTTGAAAAGTTTGGGGACTAAATTATAAAGTTTGTTTTTGGAGTGTAGTGGCTTGAAAAATCAAGTTAAGTGGTTTGGAGGCTTAATTTGAAATTTTTGGTGACTTTGGGACTTGATTGTAATTTTTGGAAATATTAGTGACCAAGTTGGAAATTTCTAAAGCTTAGGTCCTTGAGTGTATTTGATGAAAAATGCAAGGATTTAGTTTGAAATTGATGTTAGAAGCTTGAAAATGTCCTTAGGGACTAAAATGCAAAGTTTGGAAATTTTTATAAAAAGTGTGAAAAAAATTGGTTCGAATATGGAAATTTTTATCGGATCAATTTTATTGATTTTAGATAATTATTGGTTATTTCCATTATTATTGGTGAATTGGGAATATTCTAACATATACTTTGAAATGGTATATGTTATGATTTTTGTAGATAATCAGTCAAATCGGGGACATAATAATCGAAAGGGAAAGAAAAAGTACTTGACTGAAATCGAGTAGTGAGGCATTTTGATACAAGGCAAAGGTGAGTGCATGCATGTTTTTATAATATGTGATAAGAAGACTTGCGATAAGTCGACCTAAAAAGGTAATTATTTTTTTAAAGTATGAAATTATTTTAAATGATACTTGTCTCGTATTTTTAAAGAATGGCAGCATATTGTAAAATGGAAATGGGCGTATTGGAGTATGAACTGTTCCTTTACGATTGAGTTACATGATTTAAATTATAATGCCATGCTAGCCATTATGTTATTGCAGGAAATATTTTTATATTTGCCCTTGGTCATGAGTAGAGACGATATTGTGGTATACCATTAGAGTCACATGATTTCGACATGTCGCTTGTTTTCGATACCTTCGGGTGTCGCTCGTTTGATACTTTATTGTGTCGCTTGTTCGATACTCTAATGTCGCATTTCGTTTAAATCACGCCGGTGGCGCTTGTTTAAATCATTTAATTATGGCGCTCGCAAAGAATAGTACTTTTAGTACACGACTCGTATATTAGTCACTCAATATTACCTTGGGCTATACGATTTTTAATTGATGAATTAAATTATGTTTCAACATATTATGATATGTTTTTTTTCTGCATATTATGAAAAGTATTATGAAATTTAATAGGTTTTACAAATATCATAAATTGTTTATGGTTTATTTCATGTTACTTACCTTATGCCTCACTGAGTATATTCTCAGCGTGTATTTCGGTGATACGCGTAGGTTGTCGGAATAGCTAGTGGGATAGCTTTTGCATCAGATCGGGTATTAGGGCCTACAACGCAGACAGGTTATTTTCTTGTATCTATGACATCCTATTTTGTTGTATTTAGTGGCATGTAATTAAGTAACATGTCAGTTTTTGTAAAATTTTAAATCCGGCTTGCCTTGTAATAGTTCGAAATTAAAACACGATTTATATAATTATAATACTTTATGTTTATCTTTTAAATTGACAATATTAGTATTATGAGTTAAAAAATAAATAAATAAATAAATTTGTTAGCCTAAATTTAGCATGGTAAGTATATTGTATATTTTCTGTGACATTCTCGATTCATATTCGTGTACGGATACGGGTCGGGGGTGTTACATTTATTGGTATCAGAGCTACAGGTTTAGCCGGTTCTGGATTTTTTTTAACGAAAGTGTTTTAAAGTGTACATGCCACTATGATGTCGTTTATACTTGAAAATGATATTTGTTTAGTTGATGCAATTGCTTATGAGTTTAGTGAATGTTATGAGTACATATGTCGGAAGGAGAGGGTTCCCGACACGCGCAGAAGAGCAAGGCACGAGATTGCTCCCGATGCCGGAGAAGAGGTCCAAAGCAGTGCGGTATGGGAACGCCGGTTCAGGATCGGGGCACATTTTTGCAGACTCGAATGCTATATTGAATAGACCTCCCGATTGAATATGCCAAAGGAGCTAAAGACACTTGAGGCTTCGAATTTTAAAGGAGAAGAAGATGGTGATCCACTATCAGCCTATACATGGCTTAATGATGTACAATCTATATTAGCTCGCATCGGATGCGATGATCGAGGAAAGCTTGATGGTGTAGTTTCTCTATTGAGAGGGTCGGCTCGATCGGTGGAACACCATTACAGCTCGTGTGCACGAGGAGATCACTCGGCGTTTTTCCTTCGAGAGTTTGAAGGAAATATATCGAGCTATTTTTGTTAGAGAGATGAGACAGCAGTTCATCGATCCGAAGCAAGAAGGACGGTCGATTTATGAGTATGAGTGTGATTTCAACCGTCGAGCCGATTCTTTGGCCGAGCTGCTACCTCTTCGAGAGAAGCTGTTATAGACAGTTTCATTGGTGGTTTGGATTCGAGATATCGGGATGTGTTAGTGGCCAACCCTATCCAAGATTTTCGGATGATGTTAATAAAGCCAAAGCGATGGAGAATGTTCGAGACAAGGCCGAAAGAGACGTCTGGGCGAGAAAAGAGGAGATGAATCATCTTTTACTTCGCGATCAGCTAAAGCGAGGTAAAGGTAATTTTCATCAAGGTAAACTGGATATTCGGCATCTCGAGGTCGGACCGGTCAAGAAGGAAAGTCTAAGGGGGGTACTTTGGCAAAGAATTCGAAGCGGATCGGGAGCTCTACAAAGTGTAAGCATCAGAATCGGTATCATCGTGGAAAGTGCCGAAAAGTTTGGTGCCTGTTTCAACCGTGTAGAGATGGGACACTTTGTTCGAGATTGTCCGGCTCGTGAAGACAGATCGGTCCAGATAGAGAGATCGGTGGGTATGCAGGAGGCCGAGGCCGTGGATTTGCGGTGTTCGTCTGCGGGGCAGTTCCGGGAAAAATGACAGAGAGCTTACGCTCGAGTCTATCATATTCGGACTCGTGATGACCGAGATGATCGGGAGGATCGACATCATCATAGGTACTTTTCTACTTTATGGTGAACTGTTCTTGTTTTGATAGACTTTGGATCCACACACTCCTATGTTAGTGCTAAATTGGTACGGGATAGAGGAATTCTTGTAGTGTCTACTCAGAGTGATGTGATAGTTGTCAATCCACTTGGTCAAAGTGCTCGGGTAACCAGGGTGTGTAAGGACTGTTCACTGATAGTTCAGGGATATGAGTTTTCAGGTGATTTATTGGAGTTATCTTTTGATGATTTAGAGATTATTCTAGGTATGGATTGGCTTCATGCCCACGATGCTACTGTGAGATGTCACAAGAATGATTGATTTTGAGGGCGGTGATGGATCGTAGAGATTATAGTTTTGGGAGAAGGATCTCGGTGTTTGCAGAATGTGATTTCAGCCCTTAAAGCTAAAAAGCTGTTGGAACAGGTTGCCAGGCTTTTCTGGCACATGTAGTGGATAATCAAAAGGATGGTAATGATCTCAGTGCCATTCCGACAGTACGAGACTTTTCGGATGTGTTTCCAGAGGAATTGCCAGGTTTGGCACCGGAAAGGGAAGTTCAGTTTGGAATTGAGGTAATTCTAGGGACTGAACCAATATCGATGGCTCCATATAGAATGGCACCGGTAGAGTTAAGAGAATTGAAGTCACAGTTGCAAGAACTGTTGGATAAAGGGTTTATTCGTCCTAGTATTTCACCGTGGGGAGCACCGGTGTTGTTTGTTAAAAAGAAAGATTGTTCGTTGCGACTGTGTATTGATTATCGACAGCTGAACAAAGTGACTATTAAAAATAAGTATCCACTACCGAGAATTGAAGATTTGTTTGATCAACTAAAATGAGCAGCAGTGTTTTCCAAGATTGATCTTCGATCAGGCTATTATCAGTTGAAAGTCAAAGAGGAGGATGTTCCGAAGACAGCTTTTCGAACAAGGTATGGTCATTACGAGTTTGTGGTTATGCCATTCGGTCTTACTAATGCTCCAGCTGCATTTATGGACTTGATCAGTTTGTAGTGGTCTTCATTGATGATATTTTGGTGTATTCGAAGACCAAAGAAGATCATGATGTGCACCTGCGAATAGTATTGCAGATTTTGAGAGAAAAGAAGTTATATGCCAAGCTCTCAAAATGTGAGTTTTGGCTGTCCGATGTGGCTTTCTTAGGACACATTGCTTCAGTTGAGGGGATACAAGTTGATCCTATGAAAGTACAGTCCATCCTTGAATGGAAAGTTCCCAAGAATATTACCGAGGTTCGTAGTTTCTTGGGATTGACTGGATACTATCGCAGGTTTGTCAAGGATTTTTCTTTGATAGCTGCTCCGCTTACCAAATTGTTGAGAAAAGATGTGCCATTTGTTTGGAATGATAAATGCCAAGAGAGTTTTGATCATTTGAAGAAAGTTTTAACAGAAGCTCCAGTATTAGTTCAGCCTGAGTCGGGTAAGGAATTTATTCTGTACAGCGATACATCTTATATTGGTTTGGGTTGCGTGCTGATGCAAGAAGGAAAGGTGATTGCTTATAATTCCCGACAGCTGAAAACACATGAGAAGAATTATCCGACACATGATTTGGAGCTTGCTGCAGTAGTGTTTGCTCTGAAAGTTTGGCGACATTATCTATACGGTGAGCTTTGTCATGTTTACACTGATCACAAAAGTTTAAAGTATTTGATGACTCAGAAAGAATTGAATTTGAGGCAACGAAGATGGTTGGAGCTAATCAAATACTATGATCTGGTTATTGATTATCATCCCGACAGAGCTAATGTTGTAGCAGATGCTTTGAGCCGGAAGATATTTGCTACATTACGAGCTATGAATGCTCAGTTGAAAGGACAATCTGATGGTTCATTTTCGGTGGAATTAAGAATAAAATCAGCATTGTTTGACCGGATTAAAGAAAGTCAGCAGCAAGATAAAGAATGTACCGAAAAGATTAAACAAGTGGAATCGGGTGAAGTGAAGAATTATGAGATTAGACCCGATGGATGTCTTTATTATAAAGACAAGGTTGTATATCCTCAAGATGCTAAGTTGAAATGGGATCTCGCTTATGGAAGCTCACTATAGTCCATTGACTATACATCAGGTGGAAACAAGATGTATCAGGATTTGAGAAGTCGATACTGGTGGCCAGGTATGAAGAGAATGATTTCAGAGTTTGTTGCTAAATGTTTGACCTGTCAGAAGGTGAAAGCAGAGCTTCAAGTGCCATCGGGAAGTTCTGCAGTCTATTTTGCATTCCGAGAATGGAAGTGGGAAAGGATTACAATGGATTTTATTACATGATCGCCTCGACTCCCGAGAAGAAGGATTCTATCCGGGTGATTGTGGACAGATTAACCAAGACAACTCATTTTATAGCAGTTCAGACAGATTATCAGATGAGCAGGTATGCTGAGTTGTATATTAAAGAGGTGGTTCGACTTCATGGAGTACTCTCATCTATAGTGTCTAACAGAGATCCCAAGTTTACATCCAAGTTTTGGAAAGCATTACAGAAAGCAATGGGGACACGTTTGCATTTCATCTGACCTTTCATCCTCGGTGATGGTCGGTCGAGCGGGTGATTCAGATCCTCGAGGATATGCCGAGAGCTTGTGTTATTGAATTTGAGGATCTTGGGAAAAGTACTTGCCGCTGTTAGAATTTGCTTATAATAATGATTATCGTGCAAGTATCTGAGATGGCACCATTTGAGGCGTTGTATGGCAGAAATTGTAGATCGTTGTTGAATTGGTTCGAGTTACAGGATTACAAGATTTTAAAGCCTGATCTGTTACAAGACACAGAGGAAAAAGTAAAGATTGTGAAAGAAAATCTTAAAAAAAGCTGCAGACCGACAAAAAGCATATGCGGATTTGAAAAGAAAAGATATCCAGTTTAAGGTGGGAGAAAAAGTGTTTTTAAAGGTTTCTCCTTGGAAGAAAATCATGAGATTTGGACGCAAAGGAAAGTTAAGTCCTCGATACATTGGACCGTATGAGATTTTAAAGAAAGTGGGCTCTGTTGCTTATCAGTTGGCTCTTCCACCGGAAATGAGTAAAATCCATGATGTTTTTCATGTCTCCGTGCTTCGAAGGTACCGATCAGATCCATACCATGTGATTGCACCTGATGAGATCGAATTACAGTCAGACCTGACGTACGAGGAAGAACCAGTCAGGATATTAGCTTATGGTACTAAAGAGTTGAGAAACAAGCGGATACCTTTGGTTAAAGTCTTGTGGCGTAATCATAAAGTTGAAGAAGCGACATGGGAGACGAAGGAAATGATGGAGAAGGAAATGATGGAGAAACAGTACCCACATCTGTTTAAACCAGGTACGCTCTGAAAATTCGAGGACGAATTTTCTTAAGGGGGGAAGAATTGTAATACCCCAAAATTTGCTTGTTAGTTTATTTATATTTGCTTTATATGTGCTTGGTGATTAGTTTGCAAAGTTCTTAAAATTGATAGTTTTAGTTTGGTGACTAAAACGTAAGATTTCAAAGTTTGGTGACAAAAGTGAAAGGTTGGGAAAATTATAAGGACCAAAATGGTAATTTTTCCAATAATAATTTTTGTGGTAAAAATGAATAGTTTAGATCAGAAGAATAAATTAAGTGGGAATCGGATTTTTGGTACGAGAATTGTGTAAAAAGCTAGTAAAGGTATAAGTTTTGGTAAATTTTTCGGGTAAGTATTCGAACTCGGAAAATTATGAAATTTTAATTGCAGCCTTAGTTAGACTCAAGGAACCTTGTGCTGAAATTTGAGAATTTTCTGAGACTGTTTAGATTCGATCATATTCGATACCTTATTAATTATCGGTATTTGAATCCAGTCTAAATTTTAAAGATGGGCCCCATTTGAGTTGGAAAATTTATAAAATATTCATTTTGAATATTTTATTATGTTCTGGTTGGTTTCTTGAGGTTGGTTGGATTTCAAGTGAATTAGTTGGATTTCAAGTGAATTAGTTGGATTTCAATTAGTTAGTTGGAAACTAACTAAATTGCTAACTAGTATTTAAAGTCTAGTTAGATGTTGATAAGGGAATTTAATATTCCATTTTTTTTATTTCAACACAAGTGGCATAGTATGATTTAATATTGTATTTAATGGGTAATAATATGCCAAATGGCATAATTGTGTAAAAAGGAAAGAAAAGAAAAAAGAGATTGAAAGCTGTCGAAATTTCAAGTTAAAAGGGGGTAAGGATTTCAATTCAATTTTGGTGCTTATGTGGTTGATTTTTGGCTTGAGCTATTAGATAGAAAAATTTTCCTCTTGAAATTCTCTATCTATTGATATAATTTTTGCTTAGTTTCCATGTGTTTTTGTTGAGTTTGGAGGATTGGTTAGATTAAGAATTATGGGGAAACTATGGCAAAATTTTGGTTTGAGGCTGGAAATGATGAAATGGAAGTGATTCAAGTATATTTGTGTTGTTAGATTAAAGAAAAAAAAGTCTTGATTTTTAAAGAGGAAATTTTAGGGTTTTTGATAAAAATTGAATTGGAAGGTGTTGTAGAAGAAAGAATTGTTTAGAATGATGATATAAATGGTTTGGAGTGAAATCCCTAATTAATTTGGCATTAGGGACCAATTTGAAAATTTTGAAAAGTTTGGGTACTAAATTATAAAGTTTGTTTTTGGAGTGTAGTGGCTTGAAAAATCAAGTTAAGTGGTTTGGAGGCTTAATTTGAAATTTTTGGTGACTTTGGACTTGATTGTAATTTTCGGAAATATTAGTGACCAAGTTGGAAATTTCTAAAGCTTAGGTCCTTGAGTGTATTTGATGAAAAATGCAAGGATTTAGTTTGAAATTGATGTTAGAAGCTTGAAAATGTCCTTAGGGACTAAAATGCAAAGTTTGGAAATTTTTATAAAAAGCGTGAAAAAAATTGGTTCGAATATGGAAATTTTTATCGGATCAATTTTATTGATTTTAGATAATTATTGGTTATTTCCATTATTATTGGTGAATTGGGAATATTCTAACATATACTTTGAAATGGTATATGTTATGATTTTTGTAGATAATCAGTCAAATCGGGGACATAATAATCGAAAGGGAAAGAAAAAGTACTTGATCAAATCGAGTAGTGAGGCATTTTGATACAAGGCAAAGGTGAGTGCATGCATGTTTTTATAATATGTGATAGGAAGACTTGCGATAAGTCGACCTAAAAAGGTAATTATTTTTTAAAGTATGAAATTATTTTAAATGATATTTGTCTCGTATTTTTAAAGATGGCAAGATATTGTAAAATGGAAATGGGCGTATTGGAGTATGAACTGTTCCTTCTGATTGAGTTACATGATTTAAATTATAATGCCATGCTAGCCATTATGTTATTGCAGGAAATATTTTTATATTTGCCCTTGGTCATGAGTAGACAGTATTGTGGTATACCATTAGAGTCACATGATTTCGACATGTCGCTTGTTTTCGATACCTTGGTGTCGCTCGTTTTCGATACCTTCGGTGTGATACTCTAATGTGTCGCTCGTTTCGATACCTTCGGGTGTCGCTCGTTTGATACTTTATTGTGTCGCTTGTTCGATACTCTAATGTGTCGCTCGTTTCGATACCTTCGGGTGTCGCTCGTTTGATACTTTATTGTGTCGCTTGTTCGATACTCTAATGTGTCGCTCGTTTCGATACCTTCGGGTGTCGCTCGTTTGATACTTTATTGTGTCGCTTGTTCGATACTCTAATGTGTCGCTCGTTTCGATACCTTCGGGTGTCGCTCGTTTGATACTTTATTGTGTCGCTTGTTCGATACTCTAATGTGTCGCTCGTTTCGATACCTTCGGGTGTCGCTCGTTTGATACTTTATTGTGTCGCTTGTTCGATACTCTAATGTGTCGCTCGTTTCGATACCTTCGGGTGTCGCTCGTTTGATACTTTATTGTGTCGCTTGTTCGATACTCTAATGTGTCGCTCGTTTCGATACCTTCGGGTGTCGCTCGTTTGATACTTTATTGTGTCGCTTGTTCGATACTCTAATGTGTCGCTCGTTTCGATACCTTCGGGTGTCGCTCGTTTGATACTTTATTGTGTCGCTTGTTCGATACTCTAATGTGTCGCTCGTTTCGATACCTTCGGGTGTCGCTCGTTTCGATACCTTCGGGTGTCGCTCGTTTGATACTTTATTGTGTCGCTTGTTCGATACTCTAATGTGTCGCTCGTTTCGATACCTTCGGGTGTCGCTCGTTTGATACTTTATTGTGTCGCTTGTTCGATACTCTAATGTGTCGCTCGTTTCGATACCTTCGGGTGTCGCTCGTTTGATACTTTATTGTGTCGCTTGTTCGATACTCTAATGTGTCGCTCGTTTCGATACCTTCGGGTGTCGCTCGTTTGATACTTTATTGTGTCGCTTGTTCGATACTCTAATGTGTCGCTCGTTTCGATACCTTCGGGTGTCGCTCGTTTGATACTTTATTGTGTCGCTTGTTCGATACTCTAATGTGTCGCTCGTTTCGATACCTTCGGGTGTCGCTCGTTTGATACTTTATTGTGTCGCTTGTTCGATACTCTAATGTGTCGCTCGTTTCGATACCTTCGGGTGTCGCTCGTTTGATACTTTATTGTGTCGCTTGTTCGATACTCTAATGTGTCGCTCGTTTCGATACCTTCGGGTGTCGCTCGTTTGATACTTTATTGTGTCGCTTGTTCGATACTCTAATGTGTCGCTCGTTTCGATACCTTCGGGTGTCGCTCGTTTGATACTTTATTGTGTCGCTTGTTCGATACTCTAATGTGTCGCTCGTTTCGATACCTTCGGGTGTCGCTCGTTTGATACTTTATTGTGTCGCTTGTTCGATACTCTAATGTGTCGCTCGTTTCGATACCTTCGGGTGTCGCTCGTTTGATACTTTATTGTGTCGCTTGTTCGATACTCTAATGTGTCGCTCGTTTCGATACTTTATTGTGTCGCTTGTTCGATACTCTAATGTGTCGCTCGTTTCGATACCTTCGGGTGTCGCTCGTTTGATACTTTATTGTGTCGCTTGTTCGATACTCTAATGTGTCGCTCGTTTCGATACCTTCGGGTGTCGCTCGTTTGATACTTTATTGTGTCGCTTGTTCGATACTCTAATGTGTCGCTCGTTTCGATACCTTCGGGTGTCGCTCGTTTGATACTTTATTGTGTCGCTTGTTCGATACTCTAATGTGTCGCTCGTTTCGATACCTTCGGGTGTCGCTCGTTTGATACTTTATTGTGTCGCTTGTTCGATACTCTAATGTGTCGCTCGTTTCGATACCTTCGGGTGTCGCTCGTTTGATACTTTATTGTGTCGCTTGTTCGATACTCTAATGTGTCGCTCGTTTCGATACCTTCGGGTGTCGCTCGTTTGATACTTTATTGTGTCGCTTGTTCGATACTCTAATGTGTCGCTCGTTTCGATACCTTCGGGTGTCGCTCGTTTGATACTTTATTGTGTCGCTTGTTCGATACTCTAATGTGTCGCTCGTTTCGATACCTTCGGGTGTCGCTCGTTTGATACTTTATTGTGTCGCTTGTTCGATACTCTAATGTGTCGCTCGTTTCGATACCTTCGGGTGTCGCTCGTTTGATACTTTATTGTGTCGCTTGTTCGATACTCTAATGTGTCGCTCGTTTCGATACCTTCGGGTGTCGCTCGTTTGATACTTTATTGTGTCGCTTGTTCGATACTCTAATGTGTCGCTCGTTTCGATACCTTCGGGTGTCGCTCGTTTGATACTTTATTGTGTCGCTTGTTCGATACTCTAATGTGTCGCTCGTTTCGATACCTTCGGGTGTCGCTCGTTTGATACTTTATTGTGTCGCTTGTTCGATACTCTAATGTGTCGCTCGTTTCGATACCTTCGGGTGTCGCTCGTTTGATACTTTATTGTGTCGCTTGTTCGATACTCTAATGTGTCGCTCGTTTCGATACCTTCGGGTGTCGCTCGTTTGATACTTTATTGTGTCGCTTGTTCGATACTCTAATGTGTCGCTCGTTTCGATACCTTCGGGTGTCGCTCGTTTGATACTTTATTGTGTCGCTTGTTCGATACTCTAATGTGTCGCTCGTTTCGATACCTTCGGGTGTCGCTCGTTTGATACTTTATTGTGTCGCTTGTTCGATACTCTAATGTGTCGCTCGTTTCGATACCTTCGGGTGTCGCTCGTTTGATACTTTATTGTGTCGCTTGTTCGATACTCTAATGTGTCGCTCGTTTCGATACCTTCGGGTGTCGCTCGTTTGATACTTTATTGTGTCGCTTGTTCGATACTCTAATGTGTCGCTCGTTTCGATACCTTCGGGTGTCGCTCGTTTGATACTTTATTGTGTCGCTTGTTCGATACTCTAATGTGTCGCTCGTTTCGATACCTTCGGGTGTCGCTCGTTTGATACTTTATTGTGTCGCTTGTTCGATACTCTAATGTGTCGCTCGTTTCGATACCTTCGGGTGTCGCTCGTTTGATACTTTATTGTGTCGCTTGTTCGATACTTTATGGCGCCGCAAAGAATAGTACTTTTAGTACACGACTCGTATATTAGTCACTCAATATTACCTTGGGCTATACGATTTTTAATTGATGAATTAAATTATGTTTCAACATATTATGATATGTTTTTTTTGCATATTATGAAAAGTATTATGAAATTTAATAGGTTTTACAAATATCATAAATTGTTTATGGTTTATTTCATGTTACTTACCTTATGCCTCACTGAGTATATTCTCAGCGTGTATTTCGGTGATACGCGTAGGTTGTCGGAATAGCTGGTGGGATAGCTTTTGCATCAGATCGGGTATTAGGGCCTACAACGCAGAGACAGGTTATTTTCTTGTATCTATGACATCCTATTTTGTTGTATTTAGTGGCATGTAATTAAGTAACATGTCGTTTTTGTAAAATTTAAATCCCGCTTGCCTTGTAATAGTTAAAAATTAAAACACGATTTATATAATTATAATACTTTATGTTTATCTTTTAAATTGACAATATTAGTATTATGAGTTAAAAAATAAATAAATAAATAAATTTGTTAGCCTAAATTTAGCATGGTAAGTATATTGTATATTTTCTGTGACATTCTCGATTCATATTCGTGTACGGATACGGGTCGGGGGTGTTACATTTATTGGTATCGAGCTACGAGTTTTAGCAGTTGGATTTTTTTAACGAAAGTGTTTTAAAGTGTACATGCCACTATGATGTCGTTTATACTTGAAAATGATATTTGTTTAGTTGATGCAATTGCTTATGAGTTTAGTGAATGTTATGAGTACATATGTCGGAAGGAGAGGGTTCCCGACACGCTACAGAGCAGGCAAGGCCTGAGATTGCTCCTGATGCCGGAGAAGAGGTCCAGCAGCCGGTACAGCCGGGAACGCCGGTTCAGGATCAGGGCACATTTTTGCAGACTCTGAATGCTATATTGAATAGACCTCCCCGACTGAATATGCCAAAGGAGCTAAAGACACTTGAGGCTTCGAATTTTAAAGGAGAAGAAGATGGTGATCCACTATCAGCCTATACATGGCTTAATGATGTACAATCTATATTAGCTCGCATCGGATGCGATGATCGAGGAAAGCTTGATGGTGTAGTTTCTCTATTGAGAGGTCACTCGATCGGTGGAACACCATTACAGACTCGTGTGCACGAGGAGATCACTGGCGCTTTTTCCTTCGAGAGTTTGAAGGAAATATATCGAGCTATTTTTGTTAGAGAGATGAGACAGCAGTTCATCGATCCGAAGCAAGAAGGACGGGTCGATTTATGAGTATGAGTGTGATTTCAACCGTCTCGAGCCGATTTTGTCTTTGAGCTGCTACCTCTCGAGAGAAGCTGTTATAGACAGTTTCATTGGTGGTTTGGATTCGAGATATCAGGATGTGTTAGTGGCCAACCCTATCCAAGATTTTCAGGATGATGTTAATAAAGCCAAAGCGATGGAGAATGTTCGAGACAAGGCCGAGAAAGAGACGTCTGGGCAGAAAAGAGGAGATGAATCATCTTTTACTTCGCGATCAGCTAAGCGAGGTAAAGGTAATTTTCATCAAGGTAAATCTGGATATTCGGCATCTCGAGGTCAGACCAGTCAAGAAGGAAAGTCTAAGGGGGTACTTCGGCAAAGAATTCTGGAAACAGATCAGGAGCTCTACAGTGTAAGCACTGTAATCGGTATCATCGTGGAAAGTGCCGAAAAGTTACAGGTGCCTGTTTCAACTGTGTAGAGATGGGACACTTTGTTCGAGATTGTCCAGCTCGTGAAGACAGATCGGTCCAGATAGAGAGATCAGTGGGTATGCAGGGAGGCCGAGGCCGTGGATTTGCAGGTTCGTCTCAGACAGGTTCCAGGAAAAATGACAGAGCTTCTGCTCGAGTCTATCATATTCGGACTCGTGATGACCGAGATGATCGGGAGGATCCTGACATCATCATAGGTACTTTTCTACTTTATGGTGAACCTGTTCTTGTTTTGATAGACACTGGATCCACACACTCCTATGTTAGTGCTAAATTGGTACGGGATAGAGGAATTCTTGTAGTGTCTACTCAGAGTGATGTGATAGTTGTCAATCCACTTGGTCAAAGTGCTCGGGTAACCAGGGTGTGTAAGGACTGTTCACTGATAGTTCGAGGATATGAGTTTTGGTGATTTATTGGAGTTATCTTTTGATGATTTAGAGATTATTCTAGGTATGGATTGGCTTCATGCCCACGATGCTACCTTGTGAGATGTCGTCAAGAAGCGATTGATTTTGAGGGCGGTGATGGATCGAGATTATAGTTTTGGGAGAAGGATCTCGGTGTTTGCGAGAATGTGATTTCAGCCCTTAAAGCTAAAAAGCTGTTGGAACAGTTGCCGGGCTTTTCCGCACATGTAGTGGATAATCAAAAGGATGGTAATGATCTCAGTGCCATTAAATGAAGACGAGACTTTTCGGATGTGTTTCGGAGGAATTGCCGGGTTTGCTTTTAGGAAAGGAAGTTGATTTGGAATTGAGGTAATTCTAGGGATGAACCAATATCGATGGCTCCATATAGAATGGCACCGGTAGAGTTAAGAGAATTGAAGTCACGATTGCAAGAACATTGGATAAAGGGTTTATTCGTCCTAGTATTTCACCGTGGGAGCACGGTGTTGTTTGTTAAAAAGAAAGATTGTTCGTTGCGTTGTGTATTGATTATCGACAATTTGAACAAAGTGACTATTAAAAATAAGTATCCACTACCGAGAATTGAAGATTTGTTTGATCAACTAAAATGAGCAAAGAGTGTTTTCCAAGATTGATCTTGATCAGCTATTATCGTTGAAAGTCAAAGAGGAGGATGTTCAAGATGACTTTTCGAACAAGGTATGGTCATTACGAGTTTGTGGTTATGCCATTCGGTCTTACTAATGCTCCAGCTGCATTTATGGACTTGATCGGTTTGTAGTGGTCTTCATTGATGATATTTTGGTGTATTCAAGACCAAAGAAGATCATGATGTGCACTGCGAATAGTATTGCAGATTTTGAGAGAAAAGAAGTTATATGCCAAGCTCTCAAAATGTGAGTTTTGGCTGTCCGATGTGGCTTTCTTAGGACACATTGCTTGATTGAGGGGATACAAGTTGATCCTATGAAAGTACAGATCCATCCTTGAATGGAAAGTTCCCAAGAATATTATGAGGTTCGTAGTTTCTTGGGATTGATTTGGATACTATCGCAGTTTGTCAAGGATTTTTCTTTGATAGCTGCTCCGCTTACCAAATTGTTGAGAAAAGATGTGCCATTTGTTTGGAATGATAAATGCCAAGAGAGTTTTGATCATTTGAAGAAAGTTTTAATGAAGCTCCAAAGTATTAGTTCACCTGAGTCGGGTAAGGAATTTATTGCAGATAAATGATACATCTTATATTGGTTTGGGTTGCGTCTTTGATGCAAGAAGGAAAGGTGATTGCTTATAATTCCCGACAGCTGAAAACACATGAGAAGAATTATCCGACACATGATTTGGAGCTTCTTTGCAGTAGTGTTTGCTCGAAAGTTTGGCGACATTATCTATACGGTGAGCTTTGTCATGTTTACACCGATCACAAAAGTTTAAAGTATTTGATGACTCGAAAAGAATTGAATTTGAGGCAACGAAGATGGTTGGAGCTAATCAAATACTATGATCTGGTTATTGATTATCATCCCGACAGAGCTAATGTTGTAGCAGATGCTTTGAGTAGGAAGATATTTGCTACATTACGAGCTATGAATGCTCAGTTGAAAGGACAATCGATGGTTCATTTTCGTGGAATTAAGAATAAAATCAGCATTGTTTGACCGGATTAAAGAAAGTCAGCAGCAAGATAAAGAATGTACCGAAAAGATTAAACAAGTGGAATCGGGTGAAGTGAAGAATTATGAGATTAGACCCGATGGATGTCTTTATTATAAAGACAGGTTGTATATCCTCAAGATGCTAAGTTGAAATGGGATCTGCTTATGGAAGCTCACTATAGTCCATTGACTATACATCCAGTGGAAACAAGATGTATCGGGATTTGAGAAGTCGATCTTGGTGGCGGTGTATGAAGAGAATGATTTTTGAGTTTGTTGCTAAATGTTTGACTGTCGAAGGTGAAAGCAGAGCTTCAAGTGCCATCAGGGAAGCTGCAGTCTATTTCTGTTCCAGAATGGAAGTGGGAAAGGATTACAATGGATTTTATTACATGACTGCCTCTGACTCCCAGTAAGAAGGATTCTATCTGGGTGATTGTGGACAGATTAACCAAGACAACTCATTTTATAGCGATTCGAGATGATTATCGGATGAGCGGTATCTTTGAGTTGTATATTAAAGAGGTGGTTCGACTTCATGGAGTACTCTCATCTATAGTGTCTAACAGAGATCCCAAGTTTACATCCAAGTTTTGGAAAGCATTACAGAAAGCAATGGGGACACGTTTGCATTTCATCTGACCTTTCATCCTCGGTGATGGTCGGTCGAGCGGGTGATTCAGATCCTCGAGGATATTTGAGAGCTTGTGTTATTGAATTTGAGGATCTTGGGAAAAGTACTTGCCGTTAGCGTAATTTGCTTATAATAATGATTATCGTGCAAGTATACAGATGGCACCATTTGAGGCGTTGTATGGCGAAATTGTAGATCGTTGTTGAATTGGTTCGAAAGTTACGGGATTACAAGATTTTAAAGCCCGATCTGTTACAAGACACGAGAGGAAAAAGTAAAGATTGTGAAAGAAAATCTTAAAAAAGCTGTGAGACCGACAAAAAAGCATATGCGGATTTGAAAAGAAAAGATATCCAGTTTAAGGTGGGAGAAAAAGTGTTTTTAAAGGTTTCTCCTTGGAAGAAAATCATGAGATTTGGACGCAAAGGAAAGTTAAGTCCTCGATACATTGGACCGTATGAGATTTTTAAAGAAAGTGGGCTCTGTTGCTTATCGGTTGGCTCTTCCACCGAAATGAGTAAAATCCATGATGTTTTTCATGTCTCCGTGCTTGAAGGTACCGATCAGATCCATACCATGTGATTGCACTGATGAGATCGAATTCTGATCGGACTGACGTCACGAGGAAGAACGGTCGGGATATTAGCTTATGGTACTAAAGAGTTGAGAAACAAGCGGATACCTTTGGTTAAAGTCTTGTGGCGTAATCATAAAGTTGAAGAAGCGACATGGGAGACGAAGGAAATGATGGAGAAGGAAATGATGGAGAAACAAAGACCACATCTGTTTAAACCAGAAGATTTCACGAAAATTCGAGGACTAATTTTCTTAAGGGGGGAAGAATTGTAATACCCCAAAATTTGCTTGTTAGTTTATTTATATTTGCTTTATATGTGCTTGGTGATTAGTTTGCAAAGTTCTTAAAATTGATAGTTTTAGTTTGGTGACTAAAACGTAAGATTTCAAAGTTTGGTGACAAAAGTGAAAGGTTGGGAAAATTATAAGGACCAAAATGGTAATTTTTCCAATAATAATTTTTGTGGTAAAAATGAATAGTTTAGATCAGAAGAATAAATTAAGTGGGAATCGGATTTTTGGTACGAGAATTGTGTAAAAAGCTAGTAAAGGTATAAGTTTTGGTAAATTTTTCGGGTAAGTATTCGAACTCGGAAAATTATGAAATTTTAATTGCAGCCTTAGTTAGACTCAAGGAACCTTGTGCTGAAATTTGAGAATTTTCTGAGACTGTTTAGATTCGATCATATTCGATACCTTATTAATTATCGGTATTTCGAATCGAGTCTAAATTTTAAAGATGGGCCCCATTGGAGTTGGAAAATTTATAAAATATTCATTTTGAATATTTTATTATGTTCTGGTTGGTTTCTTGAGGTTGGTTGGATTTCAAGTGAATTAGTTGGATTTCAAGTGAATTAGTTGATTTCAATTAGTTAGTTGAAACTAACTAAATTGCTAACTAGTATTTAAAGTCTAGTTAGATGTTGATAAGGGAATTTAATATTCCATTTTTTTATTTCAACACAAGTGGCATAGTATGATTTAATATTGTATTTAATGGGTAATAATATGCCAAATGGCATAATTGTGTGTAAAAAGGAAAGAAAAGAAAAAGAGATTGAAAGCTGTCGAAATTTCAAGTTAAAAGGGGTAAGGATTTCAATTCAATTTTGGTGCTTATGTGGTTGATTTTTGGCTTGAGCTATTAGATAGAAAAAATTTTCCTCTTGAAATTCTCTATCTATTGATATAATTTTGCTTAGTTTCCATGTGTTTTTGTTGAGTTTGGAGGATTGGTTAGATTAAGAATTATGGGGAAACTATGGCAAAATTTTGGTTTGAGGCTGGAAATGATGAAATGGAAGTGATTCAAGTATATTTGTGTTGTTAGATTAAAGAAAAAAAAGTCTTGATTTTTAAAGAGGAAATTTTAGGGTTTTTGATAAAAATTGAATTGGAAGGTGTTGTAGAAGAAAGAATTGTTTAGAATGATGATATAAATGGTTTGGAGTGAAATCCCTAATTAATTTGGCATTAGGGACCAATTTGAAAATTTTGAAAAGTTTGGGTACTAAATTATAAAGTTTGTTTTTGGAGTGTAGTGGCTTGAAAAATCAAGTTAAGTGGTTTGGAGGCTTAATTTGAAATTTTTGGTGACTTTGGACTTGATTGTAATTTTCGGAAATATTAGTGACCAAGTTGGAAATTTCTAAAGCTTAGGTCCTTGAGTGTATTTGATGAAAAATGCAAGGATTTAGTTTGAAATTGATGTTAGAAGCTTGAAAATGTCCTTAGGGACTAAAATGCAAAGTTTGGAAATTTTTATAAAAAGCGTGAAAAAAATTGGTTCGAATATGGAAATTTTTATCGGATCAATTTTATTGATTTTAGATAATTATTGGTTATTTCCATTATTATTGGTGAATTGGGAATATTCTAACATATACTTTGAAATGGTATATGTTATGATTTTTGTAGATAATCAGTCAAATCGGGGACATAATAATCGAAAGGGAAAGAAAAAGTACTTGATTTGAAATCGAGTAGTGAGGCATTTTGATACAAGGCAAAGGTGAGTGCATGCATGTTTTTATAATATGTGATAGGAAGACTTGCGATAAGTCGACCTAAAAAGGTAATTATTTTTTAAAGTATGAAATTATTTTAAATGATATTTGTCTCGTATTTTTAAAGACTGGCAAAGATATTGTAAAATGGAAATGGGCGTATTGGAGTATGAACTGTTCCTTTACGATTGAGTTACATGATTTAAATTATAATGCCATGCTAGCCATTATGTTATTGCAGAAATATTTTTATATTTGCCCTTGGTCATGAGTAAAGATGATTGTGGTATACCATTAGAGTCACATGATTTCGACATGTCGCTTGTTTTCGATACCTTGGGTGTCGCTCGTTTCGATACCTTCGGGTGTCGCTCGTTTCGATACTTTATTGTGTCGCTTGTTCGATACTCTAATGTGTCGCTCGTTTTCGTCACCGGTGGCGCTTTGTTTTCGTCATTTAATTATGGCGCTCGCAAAGAATAGTACTTTTAGTACACGACTCGTATATTAGTCACTCAATATTACCTTGGGCTATACGATTTTTAATTGATGAATTAAATTATGTTTCAACATAATATGATATGTTTTTTTTTGATATTATGAAAAGTATTATGAAATTTAATAGGTTTTACAAATATCATAAATTGTTTATGGTTTATTTCATGTTACTTACCTTATGCCTCACCGAGTATATTCTCGCGTGTATTTGGTGATACGCGTAGGTTGTCGGAATAGCTGGTGGGATAGCTTTTGCATCGATCGGGTATTAGGGCCTACAACGCAGACAGTTATTTTCTTGTATCTATGACATCCTATTTTGTTGTATTTAGTGGCATGTAATTAAGTAAACATCGTTTTTGTAAAATTTTAAACCGCTTGCCTTGTAATAGTTCGAAATTAAAACACGATTTATATAATTATAATACTTTATGTTTATCTTTTAAATTGACAATATTAGTATTATGAGTTAAAAAAATAAATAAATAAATTTGTTAGCCTAAATTTAGCATGGTAAGTATATTGTATATTTTCTGTGACATTCTCGATTCATATTCGTGTACGGATACGGGTCGGGGGTGTTACATCTGTTGTGATCATAGAAAGATAGATCCTCACTCGGTTGATGGTTGTTTGTCGATGTAAATAGACTTGGATAGCAGAGCAATCTGTCCGATAGTTTGGTTCGCTCACCACTCCTTTTCGTCCCGTAAAGCGTCTCGTTTGGATAGACAAGAAGACTCAAGAAGGCTGGATGTATTTACTTTTCTTTGTACCTTTGAATTTTTGTATGAGATTTTGATGGATTAGTCACCATTACTCTCCCTTCTAAAAGTGTTATATTTGTGATATGTTCCATAAATTTTTTTCTAATAAAATTCAATTGTCATTGTAAAAAAAAATAGTACTTAAATTATGTTTTACTCATTTACTCCTTCAACTTAGCTTTAGCTAGGCCTAAACTTCTTTTACACATATAGTCACTTAATTTAGTTGCATGTACTTAGTTGTTTCTTGAATTTGAAAACAACCATATATATTAATCTAAAAATTTAACTTGAATAAAATTTTATAAACATATATCTTTGACCAAATATTATGTCTTTAAAAATGAATCATGACATTAACCTTAAGTATAGTCGATACCTAAACTTTTTTAAACTTATTTGATATTTAAACTTTTTTAACCTACTTTATACTTTAACTTGAAAATCATCATACATGTTAATCTAAAAACTTAACTACCTTAAAAATAGTTGACATGTTATCTTCAACTATTTAATTAATGCATTTGTCTATTTTTAAAGACACGTGTCATCAATTGGTTAATTGAACACATAACATTAATTGGTTAAAAGTAGCATGTCAACAAATTTAAGTTTCTAATTAATGGATGTGATAGTTTCAAGTTCATATATCAATTACCTAAAGTCAAATTTACAAGTCAAATGAGAGCAAAACAATTTACATGTCAAATAATCTCCCAAAAAAAGTTTATAGACTAATTAAATACCTAAGGCAAGAGTAAGCACATTTGGACGGTTGGTTAAACTGTTCATCTTTGTTCCCTCATTTTCCTTAGGTCATGGGTTCTAGACCCACTAGCAACACCACATTCCTTCTCTTAGAGTTCTCCCTTTCCCTCCTCTTTAAGTAATTTTATGATTAAAATTAAGATTTATAAAAAAAAACCTAAGGCGAAGCTTAAGAAACAAAATATGCATTAACCTTGCTTGATAATATACTTTTCTTTAAGCTTAGGCATAAGGACAAAAAAATTTATGTTATAGAGCAAAAATAAATTGTTAATAAAAATATATATTTTAAAAAAATTATAAATTATATATAGATTTTAAATTTTCAAGAGATAATCGCTCTTCTAACCTTTCGATCCATCCTGATAGGTAAATCATGTTATGTTGGACTGAGAGAATCAACAATGTTAGCCAGGGGCAAATAGCCTCCATCTTGGGGGGTTGGGACGAGCCGACAAGATAAATTACTGAAAAATTTTAAAGTAAATATAAGGGAAGGTTCAAGTGGGTAGGGAGTACTTTATTTTCATCGAGTATAGATGTGGCCTTACGCCCTTTCCAACCCTAAAATAAAAATTAGAATCTCGATTGTGCCCCCACGCAGGATCGAACTACGGACCTTCAGTTTACAAGACTGACGCTCTACCACTGAGCTATAAGGGCTAATCCGTACGAATTATTTATCATATCCTTAAACGTATTACAACGACCAAAGAAACCAACAATTTGTAGACGAAATGAAAGGGCATTGGCAGCCGAGCAGGTCATCACAATGTTTAATTCTGAAATAACTCCCTCTCCCTTCAATTAACAAAGCTGGATCAATCAATGCCTTGCAAAAGGAACATCAACAAGCATAAAAAGTTTAGGCGAGACAGACAGAGGAGCAAGGGTATTTGCAAACTGTTTTTCAAGTCTCAACAATGGATGAATATTTTAAAATATTGAACCACAGTGGATTAATTTTACACAACATCCATGGTAAAACAGACACAGAAAGGGCATGCAAGAATTTTCCGATATGCCGTGTTGGAAATTTCATGGAACTGAATATCATGTACAACATGATATAATTCCACAGGGAGTATACACGCTATTTAAATCTAATCAGAAGCGTTCGTGAGACATTTCGAATTTATGTGTAAGATTAATATATATTTTATGTTTGTCAAACTCAACCTTTTTTTATAAATTTACATATAATTTATATATTAATGTGAACCTCAAAAATAAAATTTGTAATCATTTATTAAAATATGCTCGTATCAATTGAGTTGGGAAGATCGTTCTCATAATCAATCTCTGTATTACTCGATCGAGATTAGTCAACCACTGAACTAAATACCAATTGTTTAAAAAATATGCTCGTATCAGTTCAAATGCATGCCTAAGAAAAGAAAAACACATGAATTTCAGGGAAACGCTTTCCTTAATCTCAAATTACAGACTTTTTACTTCAGTATTGATTAATGATTATTAAATACATAAAGTAGTTAACATCAAAATGGAGTTGCTTCTTCTCCAATATCAATTAAAAGGATCATTTTTTCTCTAGAAATAATAACAAATAAATATTGTGTTCAAGTATCGGCATTCTGTTTCTTAGATGAACTGACATTGACGGATGATAACCCTATTGTATCAGGACTCTTTAGCTGATCAAGTTGCTTCTTACCACGTCGAGCAAGTACTCATTACAGAGGAAATTTTTGAGATCTACTTGCTTGGAATTCCGACGGAACTCAGCCGAGACGATCGATTCAATCTGGCGTCGATCTTCAGCAGGCTTAAAACGAGCTGCTCGTAAAAATCCTCTGTATAGACTAAGTACTTGCTTTTGCATCCCCGAAAGCTTTTGCCCTTTGGATGCACCCATTGCAGCTGATCAATTATATTATGCACTGGATGTCTCTAAAAGGTACTCAAAACCAATTGGAATTGTGCTACCAAAACCAGCAGGACTAGACAAGCACGCCTATGGAAAGAATTAAGACCAATCCCTATTGGTAAATGAACGGATTAACTGAACGTATAAAACAATACACAGAGGCTGAACAAAAACTTTCACATTCAATAACAAGGCAATCAAACAAACAAAAAAAGACGCATAAACAAGCAAGCGCATCAACTAACATCAGTGATCAGAAAACACCCACCTGCAGTCCCAAATCACATTATAGAAAATGAAAGTGCAAAAAAAAAAAATTAAATTAGATGAACCACCAGGCACCAGCAACTATAATGATGGTTTTCTGTTACTCAGATTTAGGTGAGTATCGAATATGGGTAAATGTTCATCTTGGGTATGAATAGATTTCTCTCTCTCTCTCTCTCTTTTTGTATTTGGAGAATCCTTGGAAATCATATCTACATACCCGTACGTTGGACATGAATGCTGGACATGGGTACTTTGTAAAATGAAGATTCGGAAAATGTGGTGATGGTTGTTTCAAGTCAACAGGCTTGAGTACCTTGAATACTTGAGGAAAACAAGTGTCATCGCTTCTTCATCTTAACAAGAACACAGCACCAATACATTATCTTATCAGGTCATAGAAATCCAATAGGCTTGGATTCGGCATACATTCTAAAGCAATCGGTTGTTACAGAGGACAAAAGTGGCAGAATAAGCAAGGCGACCAATGTCCAACTACAAGGAGTAAACAAGCTGATTGGCAAATTCATGTGACGATTGTTATGAGCAGCTTGTTTTATAAATAAAGGATACAAAATGCATACAAAAAGAACCTCAATAAGGGATATAAAATGCACTTGCAAATCTAGGTTCTAAGGTGGAAGCCGATGCCTAGTTCTATATTGTTCTCACTGATTCCTATCATCCAATAAACATTTGTAATGAAATCCATGCATGAATCTTTAAAAAAGAAAAAGAAAAGAAAACAAAAGAAGCAATAACCCAAACAAGACTTTTATCGAACATATTGTGTGTGCTTATGAAATGACCCAAAATAGCACCAATAATCAAACATGATCCGTGAGACCATCAAATAAACAGAGTATATAACAGATTATTTGGAAGTTTTAATTTAAAAAACACTTGGTTTTGCTTAATGATTGGTGGAGATTCTAAAAATCTCACAGATCAAGAATGGAACTAACATTATTGTTTTCATTTGCAGATGGAATTCAGGAAATTGAGGTAAATTGCATTGAGATTGAATACCTGGATTCGAGGATAGCTGAAAAACAAGTCTTGATAATTGCCAATTGCAAAATGGGAAAGCAAACTTCGAAATCCCATTGTCGTCGTCGGCAAACAGAAATTAATCCGGGGACAGATGCTGTTGCTGGCAAAGCAGGATTTTGAGGGGGGGGGGGGACTTTCAAGTAAGGGATGAACTTTGATGACGGAGGAACTGGTGCTTTCAATACTTGGTAAATGAATTCAAGTCAAATTGGTGTTAAGTTCACTACACAATTCAAGATTGTTATATGTTATTTACATTGCAATAATTACAGGAACTCCGCTCCGTGTACACTTCATACAATACGTACTCTGCTACAAATTAACCTAAGAAGGGTACAGAGCTGACTGCCTCAAGCCATTGCTAATTGTTTACGTAAAAACAAAAAGGATGGTTTTGGTGCATTCACTAAAAAGGTGATATTCATCGCATTAGATACAAATTGATTTGATGTATATGCTAGATTTGCAGTAGCCAGTTTTGCGATTTTCAACTATACTGTCATCAACTTAAGTGTACCGGAATCGGTTACTGAATGCTTACTCGATATCTTTTACAGCATCCTGCACCATCACAATCCAGGCAGCAGATATCAGGAAATTAATTCGAATGGAGAATGAAGATGACTCGTTTTCAATGCTGACAGTACACAAAAAGATTTTAGGCTAATCCTAACCTGCCCCATCCCATACCTCTTGGAATTGGAAGTCATCAAATGAAATTTGGACCGATGATATGAACATAGGCAATACAGAGGTCAACAGTTCGAGAAGGTAGTCAAATGACATTACCTTTGCAAGCTGCGTCACATAAGCTGCCGCTACAGCAGTGACCAACAGGCCGTGTCCAAGTGTCAATATACCATTTCCTCCACCAATCCCAAACTCTGAATCCTCTTGCTGGAAATTTCCCAAATGGGGGGAAAATAATTCATTTGATAAAACAGAACTCGGGCAATTGCATCATAACAATAACAACCACTTAAACACCACAAACTGAATATTTTAAGACTCAAGGGCCTAACATGGATGTAGGGATGAAAACGCAAATTGGCTTTGACTCAGATAATTAGCACAGTAACAGAAGTCATTAGGTCGCAAGAAGTTTACTAGTTCCTTCTAATAGTAAAAACCTATTAAAATATTTTTCACCTGCGTAGCCATTTAAATAGAAAGACAGGCAAGAACTAAAATGAAGATGTTGAAATTGTTGTAAGGTAGATAAGAAGTAGATACTTCAAAACCAGCCTAGGAAAGAATATGTCCTGGAATACAAATATGAAGTTTGAATGACTGAAATTTGATCATGTAGGTCACTACTCACTTCCAAAGGAATATAAATGATAACTTACAATAATTGCTCGACCGAATGCACCAGCACTGACATAAGCCCATGTTCCTGGAAGCATCCCCAACCAACTGCATGACACTCACAGTCTTAGTTTGGAGCAAAAAGTGTGTCGCAGGTAGACTTTTTGCAAACTTCTATTCCCGAATTTAAAGGCAATAAGTGTTCTACCAAACATCAACTTGGTTTTACATCATAATCTAAGCCTTTAGATCATAGAAAGCCGTAGGCTAAGCAATTGTTCATCAGGTCCCTTTCTCCTCTCAGAATTGACTTGCGTATGAGGGACCTCTTTCCAAAACTCCGGCCACTTTTGGCCAACATCTTGTAAAGCTCTTAGAAATTTGATTATTAATGATAATGCAAATATGAAAAATCTTGATCATTCGAAATAAAAAAATGTTTTCTAAACTGCAAACTTAAAATCTTTTCAGGGTCATTATAATTTATATGGGAAAATGTGATGCAGTTGACGATGATACCTGCAGAAACCTATATTCTGCAACATAAAATTAAGTAAAATAGAGAGAGGGAAAAGATTTTAAAACTGTAGTTGCTGCCTAAAAGCATTTAAACATCACAACAAACATCAAAAGCAAGCGCACATATCAGTTGGAAAATGAAGAAGGCAGAAGCAAACCTTCCCAACACATATGGCACAAACTTCACAGATGTTAGTCCATAGAGATAATTCCCAAGTGAAAATGGCAGCAAAGGACTCAATCGAAGGAGGGTCACCACTCTGAAGCCATTTTCTCCGATAGCTTTGTCAATCGCAAGGAACTTTTTGTTCCCTTTAACCAGTTTTAGAATACGCTCACGAGCAAAATATCTAGCAATCAGAAAGGCAACACTCGCTGCAACCTAAAAGATTAAAAGAAGATTAACACATAAATTTCAGTGCACTCACATTCTCAGATTCTCTCCTCTCTTCTATTTGGAAGAGAACAAACTTACTGTTCCACTGATAGAGACTAGAATGGTGCCAATGACAGAGCCGAAAAGAAGACCAGCAGACATAGTCAATGGAATGGCAGGAATAGCAAGGACCTACAACATAACAAAATGAAAAGCTTGCGGCGGTCTTAAACATTTGGATAGAAAGTTCAGATTGAAATCTCTGCAAACGACAAAGAAAAGACGAGGACGACAGAGAAAAAGAGAGATTTATAATGACAAAATTGCACATATTTCAGGAGACAATATAACTCACAAGCCAGAGAAGAAAAAACACCTAAATTCTCAACTCTATTACATCTGATGAGAACTGTACACTCATCATTAGCTTACTTAAAAATCCAGAAACAAAGTAACTCAATGTTGGGCTTCGAAAACAACCGAATAAAAAGGGTAAAGTGCTAAAGATGGTAAAAATGCTTACTTCCAATCCTGCATAAACTGCTACAAACAAAGCATATCCAGCAGGTCCGTAACCTGTTTATTGAAGAAATATCCACCATTAAAATTCTAGAGCATGTTCATTAAATAAAAGAAAGCAAGCTAAATCCCAAATCAGTAGAAAACCTAAAAGGCTAAATCAAACTAATTCCACACATTTAAATAATTATCAAACTAAATAAATTCCCCCAATTCACAAAAACAACGCCAAATACAGATGAATTGCGAAAAAGGGTCTGGATTTCGCGAAGACATATACCTTCAATCAAAGTGGAGAACTGATTCAAAAGAGCATTGATCTGGTCCTTGTAGTTATACCCGACAATTCCAAATCCACCAACGACACCCACAAGTACAACTCCAGCCAAAAGGGTACCCATAAGTGCAGTGTCCCCTTCATTTTCTCCATTATTACCATTCCCATCTCCTTTGATTTTCTCGACATCGTCTCCTTTGGGGTTGAGGGACCACCTCAGACTCTGTGGAGCATTGGGTGGACTCTTTTGAAGGGACTGCTGTTTCTTAGTTTGTCTGAGGGAAGAACAAGGCTTGAATAAGTGGAAACGCTTGATGGGTCTAAAGCAGCTATAGAGAAAAGAATTGGAAGAGGAGGACGACGGAGGAGGAGGAAATAGCAAGAAGAAATGCACGGAGATCTCAGGGTAAGGAGGTGAAAAAGTACAGAGGAACACAACCAAATACGTGCAGCCAATGTCATAAGAGGAAACATACCCCTCAACATTTACTAGTGCCAAATTATCTATTGTTGCAAACCCCTTGACTGGAGAATCTAGCCTCTGACCATCTTTAATTACACTTGCAGGACCACAAATAGGTGTTCCCGGTACATAGAGATTGAAAATACTCCTTATCACAATTGGAATATCATATTGCATCACAGGTATAATAGTACGAGGAAGCAAAACATTCGCCCCAAAATAAGACTGCATGGTTACGTTTACTTGTCTTAGAAAAAATACCTTGAAAGTTAACTTTAACAGGTAAAAATGGAGCTGTTAAGCCTAACATTTCCCATGCCTCTTGATATAACAGTGTCCTTAATATCACAGCTTCCTTAACTGTAAGCAAAAGCTGTTATTTACCACTATGGTCAAACCTCATATTTATATTATCTTTATAGGGAAAAATAACTGCAAGGAACCCTTGAAACTATTTTAGGGACTAGTTGCTAGCATTTTCCATCAAATTTTAAATCAATATTTATGAAAATTTACAGATATTTTAGAAAAATTTAAGCGTCAAAGTTTTTTATGGCTGTAGGAAGTATGAATTTGAATTTGGACTCAAAACATTTTAATAGTTACAACAGGGATTTCTTGAATTTTAAGAGGAAATAGCCGAAGGGAATTAGTTTGCTTCACAAACAAGCTCCAAAAAGTTTTTGTTGTTCAGAAGAGAAGAGAAGGTAATTGGAGCTTGAAAATTTAAGAAATGCAGAAAGTTATATTGATTGAGGCAAGTAAATGCAGGGAGGTGCAACAACTATTGATGATGTATGAGGACAATCTAAGCAGAGTACAGATTTCGGAACTTCTGAGTGTTGAAAGACTTCTTACTTTTTGAAGAAAAAAATTGGAATAAAAAATGAAGATTAAAAACATGGTTCATGTCATGCAATGTGGGGCATTTCCAGCACCTTTGATCATAGGGAATAGCTTAGAGTATTTTGTGAGGGGGAAACAAAAAAAAAACATCAATCTAAACGACAATTAACACCTTCAAAAGATGGGCGTTAATCAAACTGCATGCATTGTCTATAAGAAGAGCCAAGAGCCTACCTTTTTGGGGATCTGCACTATATACACCATCAACATCTGTCCATATTGTGACTTGACGAGCTCTAAACAGAGCACCCATTATAGCTGCAGAGAAGTCACTTCCATCCCTCTTCAAAGTTGTAGGAATATTCTGAGGTGTCCTAGCAATGAACCCAGTTGCAATTATTATCTTTGATGGATTTTGAGATGACCATTTATGGAGTCTCCTTTCAGATTCCAAGAAATCAGGATCAACCTGATTAGAACTAGTGGGATTCACAATAAGGACATCCCTCGTATCCATCCATATACAATCTAGCCCATTCTGTACCCAAATCAATTTGATAATACATCAGATAGTATCCCTAATGGTTACAGGAGAGAAAATTGCAATACCTTTCTAACAACATACGATAACATCTGTGCAGACCATAACTCCCCATGTCCAACAACAAAATCTGAGAAAGCTTCTGTCACATGACCAGCTGAAAAGGGGGAAAGCTAAGGATGTGAGTTTACATAACAAGAAATAGGTCTGGAAAAAGTATTAATCACAATACAAAGAGTACTAGGCAGAAATGAAAGGGGGAAAAACACAACAACAAGGAGCCTGTCAAGAGATTAAACTATTAGTAATGAAAAACTTGAATAAATTAAACAAATGACCTTAACACAACAAATGAGACTCTTTGATTAACTAAACCAAGGAAATTAGTTAGCAAAAGGGCAGAGCATCACAACAATGAAAGGCAATATATCTTTCTTTTCTTCATCCTCTCCCGAAAACAATGAAAACTGATAAGATTTATTTGACTTGAGCTACCAACATAAGAGGCAAATCTTACTGTATAAAGAGAATCAAAAGTAAAACAATTAGCACGTAATGGGAAGTCAAAACTGAGAATCTCTTAGAGACAAAAGTCATTGGGCCTGTTAAAGTAAAACAAACATTTCAAACAAATAGGTTTGTTTTGCTAATCAAATACCTAAAGTGAATTTATAAACTATTTGCATTAAGTGCTAAATAAATAAAAGTAGATACTATAAAGAGAGAAAAGTAAAATTTAGCATTTAGTTTCAATTAATCAAAGTTGCTCCAATACATCACTTAGCATAGAAAAACATCAGCGACAGCATTGGCATAGAAATGAAAATGTATTTTATGCTTTTCCTGGGCTGAAACCGTATTTGCAGTTTTGCACAACATGCTCTCCAACGAATCTAAGAGGAAGTTTAGTTATCAAGAAATCACTCAAATTTAGAAATCACATATTTTATGGAAAAGAAACAGAGACTACAAGGAAACAAGGTTAATCATCTTAAACAACATGAATCACTGGACACCGCGAACTTTGAAACAGTGATTTTAAGATGAGACAAAAGATCGAGTCAATTTTATGGCTACCTTTCTTGTGATTATACAATCTAAAATATTTTTAAGCATTAATTCAGGGCAAACACAAAGAATTACATGAAAAAAAAGAAAAATACAATGCAATCAAATGACTCCTAAAGCACAAGTTAGCATTTAGATCAGATGCCGGTAATCATTTCATCCTTGGTTATGATGGGCAACAGGAGGCAGGAAGAAAAGAAAATCAGACAAGACACAACCATACTCCAAACGCACTTGATAAAATTACAAAACAGAAACAGTTGTCAGTTGGTATATAGATCAAGCAGACACCAATACCCCAGGTGGCGTTTTAGCTCTTACGAACAATGACACAAATAGTAAATTTATTTAATCAATTTAATTTTTCTGGTGAGATACAACAGATTTGTTAGAATCTTTCCAAGAAACACATATTTACCATAGTAAATAAAAACCCATCTTCGTCTTCCCATTAACAACTCTGTCCTTGTTTAGAGAAAATTGGTAAGCAAACATGTAAAAATGCACTCATCCAGCCAACCCATCTTTTTCTATAAGTGGAAGTGAATAGAGAAACAGAGGAGGGAGGGAGGGAGGAAGTTCTATATTACCGATAAATATTGCACGAAGCATTGCTTTGAGGTTACTAATATCATGACACAATTGAGATAAGAAAGTAGCAAGATCATCTCCATCAAACAAATCAAGTGCTGTTGATTGATGTTTTTCTAAGATGGTATCCAATGCTGAGATGTAGGAATCATCTCGAGATTGTGCCTTGTTGATAAGGTCATACATCATATCTGTCACCTTAGACATGGCTGACACAACTATCAACTTTCTTTCTGAATCATCACTAATAACTATATCTGCAACATTCTTGATCCTCTGAGAGGTCCCAACACAGGTGCCTCCAAACTTATGAACAGCCCAAATGTCTCCCTCAGGAAGAGGAACGTTATTCATTGATTTCTCCACTGAAATATCTGTAAATGAGAGGGAAAATAGGATGAGAGTATTTTAAATGTTAATAACCGGTACTGAATAATCTACCATCCATTAGGCTAAGCTAATATGAAATTTACCTCATGAAGATATTAGTAATTACAATGCTTTCCAGAGCAGATATTGTATATCGGTTAAAAGTCTAGAATTAGTCATTGCACTAGCTCAATAAAATGCTATAATCAACCCATGTACTTTCATTACTGAAAATTTAGTCTCAAAACAATTAATTGGGGTTGAAGTGGATAAAATTGCTGACAGTAGGTGTCAATGCAAAACCACTGTTTCTACCCCATGTGTTCCATTTAATTAAGGTGTAATGAGACAAAAATGGTGTTGACATGGCAAAATTTGCAACAACAACAAAAAAAACGAATTTATTTATTTTTAATATAACCATCATCCTTTGCCTTTGCCTTTTCTTTTTCTTTTGTCTTTTTTACTGTCTATGTTTTGTTATCCAAAACCAGATCCACGTCTTTCTTTTGAGGAAATTATACCCAGTAAGTCTAAACAAAGTACCATGTCAGAGAAAGGAAAAACACACCTGCTACTGAAGCCTGGGCACAAATATTCAATGACTTCTTTCTTCCCCATTTACAAAAAGTATTTAGTCTACGATATAGATAACAAAATAAACTCTTCAGTATCTTATCAAAATATTTAAACTAGTGCAAAAGCTAAATGGAATATCAAAATGCCCCTACTAACAAACCTATTTGGTATATTGAAGTAGAATAGCACATTTTGTTATTCACAAATTGAAACGATTTAAAAGAAATATAGTACTCAGACTTTCTTCTCTTTTTTTCTGGCTTCGAATGAAAAGCAATTTTTTTAAGTAACAGCAATCTAGGTACTATAGAACTGCAGTCCAGTTCTGATTTAATTGAAATCGAAGCTACATATCAAAATCATGATCGGAATAAAACCAATTTATATTTGATTTTACCTCAACGAAATTAAAGTAGATTAAAAAGGGAAAACAATTTAAATATGCTTTAAAAATGAAGAAAAAATACGAGATACTCTGTATAGCTATCCGCCTATCACTTAACCAGCATTATGAATCACGTTCCTCGTTTCCTCGGAACCAAACAGGAATTCCAGTGGAAACGTGAGGATAAAACAATAACCTGGAAAGAGGAAAAGGTTTGGGAAGAAAGAGAGAGCGGCATTGAGAAAGAGAACGACAACGAGAAGCAGAGATCCTTCGCTTAGGCGCCGCACCGTCGTGAGGCAATGAGGAAGAAGAGAGAAAACGTGAAGAGGCGGAGATCGTGGCTGATAATGCCACCCTTAGCTTCTCTTCCAACAGTTAGTTACCGCCATCAGCAGCTAAATCTTTAAAAAATATATTTGAAAATTGACCGAGTGTGTCGTAATTTTCTCCTTTCTAAAGGTTTGTAATTTACTTGTTCTATGTATAGTTACAAAAGTATATGTTTGGTAAAAGAATTGATTAAATTTCAGAAAATAAAATGTAAAGATAAACCTAAAAATAATATTTGAATTTGATCCTATACCTAATATCTTACATAAATTTTAATTAGGTATGATTGTAATAATTTTTTTAGAAAATAAAATGCAAAGATAAACATAAAAATAATATTTGAACCAATGAGTTGGTCTAAATAGTAAACAGTTTGGTATCGCTTAAGCATGTTTCGAGTTCGAGGCATTGTATATATAAAAAATCTCTGTCAGAAAACTCACCCATCAAAATCAGGAGTGCGATGCGAATCAGTCCGAATTAATTAAGGCAAAGCCCTGAAGAAACGTAACTACGTAAGGACAACAAAATTATATATTTGAATTTTGATTTCATACCTAATATCTTATATACATTTTAATTAGGTATAATTGTACTTATAAAATTTTGGTTTTTGATAAGGTTTTCTCGTATCAGTAACATTATTGATTCTTATAAGGGGCGGGTGTATTTTTTTATCATCAAAATTTTATTTGAAGTTTTCTTGAGTTAAGTCAAGTGAATATATAAATATATATTCTGATCAGGTTAACCTGTAATGTTGTTTAAGTTTAATGGATATAATGTCTCATCTCATTAGATTAATCGATTATTGGTGTCTATCGAATATACTAATTCAAATTTCTATTTAAATAATTGTAATTGTTTATAATATTATGATGTTAATTAGTTCTAATATAGATTGTTCTCTATATTTTGCAGGGGTGAGCATTGTTTATAATATTATAATTGTTTATAATATATTTTGCATGTGCCACATTGTTTGTAGGGGTGAGCATTCGACTGAGTCAAGTAAAAAATTTTGAGTTAGTCGAGTTGACGAGTCCTATTTTATAAGCTCAAGCTTTATTTGAAATTTTTTCGAGTCGAGCTGTTTGAGTTTAGGATCAAATTTAGTCATAAAACACCTAATAATGTTATGTTACTAATTAGTTTCAATTTAAGCAACTTTATATAACCATATATGATATACTTATATATTCTCATATGTAATATACATATAACAAACAGAGTTGAGAGACTGACTCGAATATAAAAATTAATTCACTAATTATTAAAAAAATTGAGTTATTTGAAGTTATATTTTATAACTCAAATTTTATTTGAAATATTTTTAAAAAATATATATAAAATTGCAATTCAAGTTAAATCGTATCGAACTTTTTCGCGTCAAGTCAAATTTTATTATCCTAATTACTTGTGCTTTCCAAATTATGTATCGGTTAGATGGAATATTATTTTGTAAATAATTTACTGATGGTATAATCTACTCTGGGTGCTATTTTGAGAAATTATTATTTAAATTGTGCTATTTGGGGGAATAGGCCTTCATTTTGCCTCTATTGGCTTTCTTTCCCTATACCACAACGCCCAATGATGTGTAATTAAACCGCATCAATTGCCGTCGTTAACTGTTGCTTACCTTTACCTTCTGAAATTTTGATTTGCTTAAAAGTTGTCCAAAATGAGAAATTGATTTGGCATTTGACTGTTCTCTTTTTAACCTTTTTGTTATCTCAATCAAAATGAACATTGATTATGGCATATTCTGTTTTGATTTTTTTTTCTGATGCTTCAAATTTATTTATATTTAAAAATAGGGAAAACTACATATTTAGTAACACAACTATGCATGTGTTACTGTTTTTGTACCTTATCTATTATTTTTGGTAAAATGGTATTTAACTTTGCGTTTTTGTTCTGTTTTGGTATCCTGGCCTTTAAAAACTAACGGAGATGATGATGTGACTTGGTATAATCACAATTTTAGTCCAAAACACTTATATATGATCAATTTAGTCCAAAATCCATCAATTTAGAGCATCATCTCAATTTTGATTGAATTTTGTCTCATCCCTTTCCTATCCCCTTGTATTCTCGTTAGTATCTCGATTGTGGAGTTTGGGTCCTCCAATGGACCCCGTATTAGCCCCCATCGATCCGCAAATCCTAAAGTTTCGATTATCCCTAGCTTGTTTTTTAAACTCCAAAACCAAAAAAAAAGTTCGACCGAAAGAATAAAAAAATAAGGAATCTACAATTTTAATCCAAAAATTAAAATAATATTTAAATTTATATAATTTTAGACTGAATTGATAGATTGTATAAGTTTTGGACTAAAATTGTTATTAACCCAAGGCACATCACTATTTATGTTAATTTTAAACGGATGAGGTACCAAAACAAAACAAAAAAAATAATGTTTAAGTAACATTTTATCAAAAATAATAGTTGGGGTACCGAAACAATAATACAGACATAATTAGGGTACTAAATATGTAGTTTTTCCTTAAAGATATTACTCAAATGAGTAGTATTCTTATAAAAAAAATGCTTATATTATACATAAGTGTCTAAAGTATATTAACGTTTTCATTTAAATACTTAAAGTATATTTTTTTGTAATAAATGCTTAAAGTATTTTTTTATTCATCTAGGTTCCTAAAAGTTGACATGTGTACCAAAATTTAGGGTTTTAGTTTTAGGGGTTAAGGTTTTTGTTTAGGATTTAAAGTTTAGGGGTTTATCTTGTAGGGTTTTGAATTTAAGGGTTGTATTTAAAATTTAGGGTATATGGTTTAAAGTTTAAGGTTAAATTTTTTAGGGTTAGGGTTATGGATTTAAAATTTAATTTTTTATAGTGTTAATATGCATGCTTGTGCAAAATTAATTTTGCACGGCTTGTGTACCAAAATTTTACCCAAAAATAAATATGAATAAAATCCCATGTTATCATCACATTTTTTAATTTTGAAAATTACATTTAAAATAATAAAAAAATTACTTTGACTACCACGGTAAAATCTAAATTAGTATGATTTTATTAATTTTAAAATTATTATATATATAATTTTGATTCCCATATGATATTTTTTATATCGTAATACTTATATTATGGTTGAATATTTGATTAAATCGAGTAAAATAAAGTAGAAAAAAACTAAAATTAATTAAGTTAATGAGTATTATTTTATCAATTAATTTCTATTTAATGTTTTAATCAAGCTAAATCAAATATATTTATTCCATTTCTGTTCAAATTTCATTATAATTATTTATAATATTATAATACAAATTACTTTCTGTTGAAACAATTTTTTAATCGTATACAATATTTATGCATTTTATATTTGTTTATACGTATTTCCGTAACTAAATGAGTAACGGTATACCTGAAATAATTTGGGAAATGAGATTTTTGACATCAGCTCAGGCTGAGCGCAGCAGGTGGCAGGTGCATTTCGGCACCCTCGGCTCTCTTTCCTATGCTACAACGCCCAATACGTTGTAAGTGCTCTGCACCCATTTCCATTGTCAACAATTACTTGCCTTTTGCCTTCTGAAATTTTGATTTGCTTAAAAGTGGTCCAAAATGGGAAACTGATTGCCCAATTCACTGCTCTATTTTTAACCTTTTGTTACCTCAATCTAAATGGATACCGATTATGGAAGATTCTGTTTGATTTCTTCTACTGCTCCAAAGTCATTTATAGGTAAAAGTAGGGTTAAATAAAAAATCACTCCCTAAATTACATTATTTTTTATTTTTAGTCTTTCGACTATTTTTTAATTAAAACAAATACCTACATTATTTTTCTGATCACTTTAAGTCACATAGTTATTCATTTTTAAAAAAATATTTTGGTCAATAAAATGTAAAACTTCATAAAAAAAAATTGACCAAAAGATATTTTAGAAACTAAAAGAAAAAAAATGACATAATTTAGATAGTTAAAATGATCAAAAATAATAATTTAAATATTTATTTTGACCAAAAAATAGTTTAAGGATTAAAAAATAATTTAAGGAATATTTTTCATTTAAGCCCTAAAAGTATTATTCAAATAAATTTTTTTACAAAGAAAAGACATAATGCAAAAAAATACTCCTAACGCTTAACTGAATAATCATTTTAGCTCATATTTTTTGAAGCAATTTAGTCATCAACGTTTTATTTTGGGTCAAAAGAATAGGCAAATATGTTAACTTTACATAATAACACATCAATCAAAAAATAATTTTATAAAATTATATAAAATATAAAATATTTTTCTTTTGGCATGTTATTCTGTCACGTTATTTCAAGTTGATTATCGTCAGTTGACTAATAATTTTCATTCACATAAAGGTTATTTTAATCCAAAATAAAACGTTAAAAGCTAAATTATTTAAAAATTTTAAAATAATTATTTAATTAAACGTTAAAGGTAATTTTGGATATTATACCTAAAAAAAATACACCGAACATATTTGTTTGTCCTAGCTCGACATAGGTTTGAAAAAATATCCCAAAAGCTCAGTGTACGGACATTTCCAAGTCTTTCAACAAAAAAACATACGGACATTTCCAAGCAAATAAGACAAAGAATTAAAGATGTTGTGCGGTTAATTACGGTAATCGAGAGGTTTGATTTTCTTTTCTTTTGAGTTTTTTTTTCTCTCTTTATTCTTGCATGACCAAAATGATGTGTGTTGATGTATGTTAATTGTTATGTTGAATTCATATTATATTTCGTAGAAAATTTTAGAGTAAATATAATGTAATGATATATATCATTAATTATATATACTTTTATGTATTATTAATTATTTTAATTTTTAAAATTATGTAGATTTAGGATAATTCTACAATAAATGCTATGTATTACTAATCATATGTATTGTTATGTATTATTAATTATTTTAATTACTTTTAAAATTATAGGGACTGAAAGTGATATTATCCATTTTTACAACAAAATTTTAAAAACAATTTTTATATTAATTGTTTACTTTTTGGGTAAATTACACAAATGACAACTGAACTTTGGTATAATATTCAATTTGATAATCAAACTTTTAATTGTTTCAATGTTATTATTAAACTTTTAATTTTGCTCCAAATTGATCACTGAACCGTTAACAACCGTTAAAGGGTGACGTGACAGTTAAAATATTTTGTATAATAACACATTTAGTCATCCCTGTTTGCACATTCAAACAATTTTGTCCTAATTCGGAAAAAAATAAATTTAACCTTCACTGTTTACACATTATTCCAATTTGAGATTATTTTAATTAAAATAATTTAACCCTAAACCCTAAAACCAAAAAACTAAACCCCTAAACCCTAAGTCTGGTGCCTTATGCTGCTGATGTTTGCTGATGGGTTTCTGGTGCTTATCGACTGAGTTTTAAGCTGGTCTGTTTTTGATTTGTTTTTTGGCTTTCCATGCTTCTTTGTTGGTGTTTTATGTCGTCCTCTTGGTTGAGGTTTTAAGTTCCGGTTTAGCTCTAGTTGTATTTTGTGTAAGTCCCGCTTCATTGCTGTTTGGTTTTGTTTAGAAGTGTAGTTACCTCCCCTTCTGTTGTATTGGGAGTTTACTGGTTTTTTTAACTTTATAGGGTCTTTATTAAGGGTAGAGCTAGAAATTTATCTAAGAGGTATTATTTTATTTACAAAAAGTGTCAATTATATATATTTTTAAATTTTTATATATAAATTATATAGAAAAATATAATTTTTAAAAAAGTTTGGGGGTGTTTGTGTGGCTTCGCCCAGTCTTTGTAATGTAGTTATTTCTAATAAATTTGTTGGCCACTTTTTACCTCCTTCTAATGTTCGATACCGAGTTTCGACTTGATTGTTGGATATGAAGGAATTTTTAACGAGATATTCACTCATTAATAAATAAAATTTGAATAAACCGTTAAGAGCTCATATGAGAGTTGAGTGACCTATTTTTAATTAATATCATGTTTGCGTATAAATTTATTGATAAATAGTTATACATAATTAAATTTAAGCTTAAATAAATTTGAAAGGGAATCAATGAGTGATTGTATAAGGTGGCACCAGGGACATATACAAAACTTTATGTCAGGGAGCGAATTTATAAAATTCTAGCGGGCTTCTAAAATTTTAGGGGAGACGAAAATAGATTTTCAATAGAAAAATTTTAAAAATTTAAGCTTAAATAAATTTGAAAGGGAATCAACGAGTTGTTTCTAATTGTGTGGCTCCGCCCCCTCTATCGCCCTCGATCCATTCCTGGGTGGCACTCCAAACATGAAATTTTGAAAAATTTTATACGTTTAAGCCTACACCTCGTTGGCTCATTAATCATGTTAAACATTACTCACACTTTCTATACTACGACCTTCATTATCAATTAGTCCTAAACTATGATCTTAATTTAAATTGGTGAAATTTTGAAATTTTTTATACGTTTAAGCCTACACCTCGTTGGCTCATTAATCATGTTAAACATTACTCACACTTTCTATACTACGACCTTCATTATCAATTAGTCCTAAACTATGATCTTAATTTAAATTGGTCTCCAAATTTATGAAGGTTTCAATTTCATCATCAAATTATCATTTATGTTGTACCATATTATTAAATAACACATATCAATTTTTTGACCCTTAATAATTTTTATAACTATTTTATTAACATGTGATATAATTAGTATATACTGATAATTTAAAAATAAAATTGAAATATTTAAAAGTTTGAGGATCAATTTAAAATGATGGTCATAATTTGAGAATGAAATTGAAGCATTCAAAAGTTTAGAGATCATTTTAGAATAAGGGTCGTAGTTTAGGGATGAAATTAAAATATTAAAAATTTTAGGGACTAATTGAGAATGAGAGCAATAACTTAAGGACTTGTGTTGAATTAACTCAATAATATTAGATGATATATAGCATATTTAGAAATTATATTATAAGATCTTTTTTGTTTCTATTCAATTAAAAGCTCTACGCCTAGTACATGGAAGGGTTTTTAAGGTTTAAGGTTTTTAGCTTTCTTTGCGATTCTGTCGCTGTCGCTGTCGCTGTCGCTGTCGCTGTCGCTGTCGCAGGTCAAGGGCTTCTTGTCTTTAACATATTTATTGATATTGTTGATCTCTCTCTTCTTATTTGCGCATTCCTTTGAAGTCAGTGTGCCTGAACTGAAGCTTTACAAACCCTATTTCTTATAGTACACGCAAGATGTTGCCGGTAGCTTCAAGAACCAGAAACAAGACGGATGCCCACTTATTAGAGGAATATCGTGCATTCAGGCGGAGCAACACAGGGAAGGAGGAGGCGGAGGAGCGCAAGGACACAACTAGTATATCTTTCTCTTCTCAAAAAATGACCGATGAAGTCATTTTTTTGCACGAGAAATCTAAAGTTGAAATACAGCAGCCTAAACAAGATGCGAGAGGCCCTGCTGAAGAAGAAGATGATGATTACGGTGATGGTGATTCAATGGAATTTTCTGATGAGATCTCACCTCCACAAGTGAGGAAGATAACGACGACTCGGATGATTTGGATTATTGCGAGGAGGATGATAGAGGGAAGGAGGAGAAGAAGAAGAACAGTCAGTGTTCTTCCGGTTCAGACGATGACGTTATTTGTTTAAATGACTCTTCTTCTTCTTCTTCAAGGAGCAGTAGCAGGACAAAAGCCCACTTCTTGAAGCGGAGGAACACCGGGAAGGCGGAGGTGGAGGAGCGCAAGGCCAAAACTAGCATACCTTCCTCTTCTCAAAAAGTGACCGGTAAAGTCCATTTTTTGTATGAAAAACCTAGCGTTGAAATACAACAGCCTAAACAAGATGCGAGCGGCACTGCTGATGTTTGCAATCTGTACAATGACTATGATGAAGAAGAAAAAGATGATGGTGATTCAATGGAGGGTTCTGATGAGGACCTCACCTCCACAAGTGGAGAAGATAATGACGACTCGGAGGATTTGGATTATTGCGGCGAGGAGGAGGAGGAGATAGAGAAGGAGTATCGTGCACTCAAGCGGAGGAACACCGGGAAGGTGAAGGCGGAGGAGCGCAAGGCCAAAACCAGTATACTTTCCTCTTCTCAAAAAGTGACCGGTAAAGTCCATTTTTTGGACGAAAAATCTGTTGTTGAAATACAACAGCGTAAGCAAGAAGCGGGGGGCCCTGCTGCTGAAGAAGAAGATGATGGTGATTCTATGGAAGAGGACGGAGAAGATAATGACGAGCCGGAGGATTTGGATTATTGCTGGGAGGAGAAGAAGAAGAAGGATCGTCAGTCTTCTTCCGGTTCAGATGATAATGTCGTTTCTTTACATGATTTTTCTTCTTCCTCTACCAAGTTGTCCAAGATGAAAAAAGGCAGGCCGGCCTCCTCCGAGAAACTTCACCTTCTTACCATTCTGGCAGATACTATTTTGAACAATGAAGAAACTGAGAACAACCTTTCGCCTGCCAACTTCACTTCTGGCTTTGACGACGCAATTGCTCCTTAAGATGCAGGTTTCGACGACGAATTGGACTCACTGTGGGCTGAGATGCAGTTTTGCCTTGCGTCTAACGAGATTGGTTCAACTAAGCCTTCTCAGGTATGTGTACCAACCAATACCACAATTCGAAATTAATTCATATACTAAAAAAATGCATCTTTGTTTATTGTTTCATGTCCAAGTTCTTAAATGATGCTTTGTACATATGAAACCCTTTGTTGAGTGTTGAAATCATGTGAATTCCATTGTTTTTATCTTGTATGGATTTGTCTTCTTTTGAAATATATATACCGACATCAACTAAGGACATACATTCACCTGCACATCTTCCTATTAGTGCTATAAAGTAAAAGAGGGCTTGAACTTTTTTAGAAAGGAATTAGATGTCAAGCATCTTGGTAGTTTTATCATAGATATATGTAATATAATATGCACTCCTTAAATTGAAAATTAGCAAATCATGAATTTAAATTTCCTTTTTCATGTGAATCTTTATTTCAACTTATCAGCAAATTCCGCTTTTAGATGTTTGAACTGATACTTGTGTTGTTCATATTGATGAGCAGGTGGAAATTAAGGATGCTGCAAATGTTTCTGAGGTTAAACCGGACAGGGAAACCCCATGTCGTCAAAATCGTCATGACCTTGTTCAAGACAACGAAATCGGAATAATATGCAAAATTTGCTCTTTTGTGGAACTGGAAATCAAATACGTTACAGCGCCTTTCGTAAGTTTTATATGATCCTATATGTTTCATGCTTGATAATCTATATTTGAACTTATCAATGTAAACCTTGATAATAGGCTTAAATGGCAAGGAGCCTAATCTGTATACTGCAACGCTTGTGCAAATGGATCTTAGCTTTAGGCATTTTGATTCTTATAGCTTTGTTTTGCTTGTTGCAGCTGAAACGTCCTTGTGGAAAATATGAGAGACAACACTCTGGCATTATGGACTCCTCTGTGTTTGATGGCCTTCAAGAGCTAGACACTAACATCAATATGCCTGGTCATGATTCCTCTGCCGATATCGAAGGAACAGTATGGGAAATCATTCCAAACATAAAAAGTAAACTCCACCCCCATCAGCGTGAAGGTTTTGAATTTATGTGGAACAATATAGCAGGGGGAATATATCGTGATAAGTCTAAAAACTCATCCAGCGGCGGTGGAGGATGCATCATATCTCATGCTCCTGGGACAGGGAAAACTCTTCTGACTATCGTCTTTCTTCAGACATATTTAAAAGAGTGTCCAAGCTCGTGTCCAGTGATTGTTGCTCCTTATAGTATGTTACTTAACATGGAAAGACAGAGTTTATTAAGTGGAAGGTTGATATTCCCTTTCACAATCTGAACAGTGAAGATTTTTCTGACAAGGAAGAACATATGCAATTCCTCTTTATGAGAAACTTAAAAATGGTATCCCACATGCAGATAAACATGCAAGGCGTTTGATGAAACTGCTGTCCTGGAAATCAGTGGAGGCATCTTGGGAATCAGTTACGGCCTTTTCACTAAACTTGCTGGAAAAGGGACAGGGGGAAAGGAAAATGTAAAACATTTAGATGATCAAATCAAAAAAATCCTTCTTGAACTTCCTAGGCTTTTTATCTTTGATGAAGGACATATTACCAAGAAATGCTGGCTCTCTTTTGTGGAAGGCTTTGTCAAGAATTAAAACTGAACGTCGTATAATTCTGTCCGGAACTCCTTTCCAAAACAATTTCAAAGAACTCTTCAACACACTCTGGTTAGTTAAGACCAACATTTGCTGAAGGAATCCGGTACAAGGATAAAAAAAGGCGTGGGCGCAAAGGAGACCAAGCAAAACTGAAATTTACTTATTGGATTGGTTCCATTGAAAACGATGTTGATAGAAATGACAAACTGAGTGAGGTTAGAGCTTTGATCAAGCCTTTTGTTCATGTGTATAAAGGCACAATTCTACAGACTGCACTTCCTGGTTTGAAGCATTCTCTAGTTGTTTTACGTCCAACTGATCTTCAGAAGAAAATCATGGAGCATGTTGAAGAAATCCTGGAACGTGTTGAAGAAATCCTGCAGCATGTTAGACAAAAGAAGAATCCTTTGCAAAAAAAGAAGAAGAACGGAAAAACAAAATGCTCTTGATTTAGATCGTTATGTGTCCTTGATCTCCATCCACCCCTCTTTGTTGAAGCATCTTTTGAATCCGTTGTTAGATGAGAAAGATATTAACGAGGTTGTCAGCTCCATTTTTAGCATGAAAGAGTTAGAAAGGATAAGACTGAAACCTGATGAAGGGTGAAAACAAAATTCCTCATTAATCTTCTTAAGCTCAGTGAAGCCCTGGGGGAAAAGGTTATAGTTTTCAGTCAACACCTTGGACCTTTACATTTAATAATGGAGCACCTTCAAACATCATTTAAAATGGAAGGAAGGTGAGGAGATATTGTTCATGCACGGACAATGTGATATAAAGCTGCGTCAATGCTCGATTAACGTTTTCAACGATCCAAAGAGCAGAGCAAGAGTCTTGCTTGCATCAACAAAGGCTTGCTCTGAAGGCATTAATCTTGTAGGAGGTTCAGGGCTGGTATTGCTAGATGTGACATGGAATCCATCCGTGGAACGACAGGCTATATCCCGTGCATATAGGCTAGGCCAGAAAAAGGTTGTATATGTTTACCACCTTATCTCAACTGGGCCAATGGAAGCATCGAAATATCATCGACAAGCCGAGAAGGATCGGTTATCTGAGTTATTGTTCTCTTCTTCAGATAAAGCTGATCATCACAAACAAGTCTGTAATATTGTAGAGGATAAAGTTTTGGAAGAGATGTTCCAACATGAGACAGTGAATCCAATGTTCGAAAAGATCATAAATGAGCCTAAAGATTCTGATTTTTTTGCTTGTTTGGATCTATAACAGGTATCTATGATTCTATTCCCTTGTAGAAATTTCATTATCACTGAAGGATAAGTTCAGAAGGTAACAGTTTTTGCATTTTTGCTGCTTGTTTTTTCATTCAGTTTGCTGATATTTGGAATCCTTCCTAATATGATATGTTGGTCTATGTGACTAATTTTTAAGATTTTATACATACATATACACGCCACTGTGTTTGGCTAATCATGTTCATTGACCATCTAGTGTCATTTACATTTATGATATAGACAAGAAATGAAACATAATCACATACAAAATGTAGGTCAATACTCTTTTGCTTTGACTTACCATTTGCCTAAGATATGTCCCTCCGAATTCATGTTCGAATATAATTGTATCCGACACTTGTGCCTGATTACGAGTAACATTGTGCCAGAATATTGGTTTTAAGTCTAGCTATTTCTGCATATTTTGCTGCTACTTGCTATACTCTATTGAATATCATTATGTTAATGTTTTACCAAGAAAAAAAGCTGTTCTTCCCAACTTTGATTATCTCTGAACAAGGTTTGCTTGAACTTAGAGTTGATATTGTCTGGCTATGTAGAGTTTGATCAGCTTCATGCAGTTTTGCTTGCATTTTTCTCTTATCATTGTTTGGTTTGTTTATGAGAAATTATTGCCTTTTGTTAGGCTTACAAGAAATGCTGATGATTTTCAGGTTCTAAAAAGGGGGAAAGGTTGACTTTTCATACGCTCCATAGTAAGTTTGCAGCTCTCCCACAGGGACATGAAAAAACTCGTTAGCAGCATCCACACGACCCAACACCTTGTGCCACACATCTCTTGCCGCCGAACAATGAGGCTGCAGGCACAGAGTTAGCCGGTGCTTATTTACCAGATACCGTAATTGCTTCTTCTCCACGCCAGAAATTGTTTGTGTTTTCATTAGGTGCACCACAAACACCACAGTCCTCAAAATCCAACATTAAGCAAGCTTTCCATTGTACTTTTAATGGTTAGTGTTTCAGACTAAGGACCAATTTGAGGTTGCTTTAAAATTATAGTGGAATAGTGATTTTAAAATTATAGAAAATTATTTTGAAAAGTTGGGTTTAAAATTTTAGTGTTTAATATTACTGTCAAAAAGTGCTTTTGAGATTATAAAATATCTATTTTAGACATTATGTTATAAATTTTAAAATGTCTTAATCTAAATCATATTTAAATTCATTAATATTATGACATTAAATATATCGGTCTAAATAAAATTTTATAACTTATTAATAATATTTTGATGTATAAAATATTAATATAAAATATTTTTAAATAATATAAAATTTTAAATAATATATATTTTGATATTAATTGGTTTATTCATGAAAATTTGAAAACAAATATATGTATGATAAAAAAGTTGAATAATAATTAACTAAAAAAAAGAAAATGACAATAGAACAAAGCAATAAAAGAAACAAAAAGTAATTTTAAAAGTTAGAAATATAAATTCAGCCAAACATTTTTGTTTAAAAGCAAAAGCCAAAGTTTTTGGTGAAAAATACCGTTTCAAACTTAAAGGATGACTAAAAATTATGATGTTTTTCATTGATTAATGAGTGGAAAAATAATTTTGGATGGGTAACCTCAACCGAAAACATAGCCTAAGCGGGCATGTAAATGCTAATTAAAATATTAATTTTTTACTGATGTGATAATTTGCATATACTACTTTGTTGATTTATCACTGATATGACATTATTTAATCTTCAAACTATGATGTTTATTTTAAATTGGTCCTTAAACTTTTAAATATTTCATTTTCATTCTAAATTATGACCCTCATTCTAAATTAATCCCAAACTTTTTGAATGTTATAATTTTATCCTTAAATTATCGTTTATATCACATTATATTATTACATAATACACATAAGTATTTAATTACAATTACCAAATTTTATAATAATTTTATTAGTATAAGATATAATTAGTACATATTAATAATTTGGGGATAAAATTAGAATGTTTAAAAAATTGAGGATTAATTTAGAATGAGAGTTATAATTTGAGAATGAAAGTAGAATGCTAAAAAATTTGAACTCAATTTAGAATAAAAATCATAATTTAAGAATAAACATAAAATATTTTAAAATAAAAATCATAATTTAAGGATACACGCTACAATTAACTTTATAATTTCAAACAAACATTAAAACTGAATAATAATTCAATTTTAACACTAAAATCTTAAAAAACCCAATAATTTTTCATTACCACTAAGTTAATGCCATGTGTGAAACCCATTGTTTATTTTCTGGTGGGTTGAATATTGAATTTGGGTTTAAATACTATATAATTTATTAAAATTATAGTCTAATTCTTAATTCTTATTCCTTTTCCTGATACGTGCATTCTTCAAGTTGACACTTGTCCTCTTTTATTTCTTCTCTCAGTTTCCGGAAGAAGGATATATAATTCATTTCTATTCAGAAATAGTTCTCTGTTTCCATCCCCACCCGTTACTTTGACGTGTCAAAATTCTACTGATTCGTCAATATAAAGAGTCAGCCATCCCATTTTTACCAAACAAGTGATTATTTTCAAGCATGCCACGTCAACGCTCACAACTTGCGTTGTCTTCCCCTGCTCAACACTCTAAGCGCCCTGCCTTATCCTCTTTGGGCGTTGCATCTTTATTCCTTTCCCCCACAAGTCATAAACTTCAGAATCCAAATTCAATTGGGGATTAGGGTTTGTTGGGTGCTTTCTGTTTTTGGTGTTTTGATCTCCCTAAACTAGAAAAAAAAGATTAATCGAAGTCCCTGCCATGGAAGGAGAACTACTAGATTGGGAAGTGCTCCACAGCTCGGATTCGGACTCTAATTCTATCATGGTTAACTCGCCCGAGTTGAGGGACCTTGAGAGCATCGAAGGTGATAATGAAGGGATTATAAGGTCTGATTACTTTTCTCTTGATAATCGGAGTATGTATGCAAAGGAGGGCGGTGTAAGTGAAGAAGGCTCTATCGAGTCAGATAATCCGAGTTGGATTGATCCCAAGCCGGTGGCTCAGTATACGGGTGATCTTTGGTCTGATTCAGGCAGTGATCGGTCAGATGATCGTAAATTAAGTGATTTGGTTGTGAAAAAAGACTTGGAGTTTGCTGAGAACGAGAAAGCCCCAGATTTTTCCCAAGGGATTGGAAAAGCGGAAGGTAGGGCTGACGAATTGGGTACATTTAAGCCTGATGGTACTAAATTTAGTGAGTTCGATAGGACGGAGTTAGGTTTTGGTGAGTTTGGCGATATTCAAGATCAAGATAAGGATTTGGACAAGCTCTGGCCTGATTCTGGTGGAGATGGTTTGATTTCGATGAAGTTTGAGGATATTGAGAAAGAGGCTGGCATTGGTTTTAGTGACTGTATGGAAAAGGGAGCTGAGTTGGAGAATTCAGGTGAGCTCGATAATGGGAATAGCTCAACATTGGAGTCGGAAGTAGGAGACGGTAATACAATTGGTAACGAGGGTTCTACTATTGATGAAATGAAGTTGTGTGCGAGATCAGTTAATGAGGGACACCAGAAGAAGGTAGCTTGGTGGAAAGTTCCGTTCGAGCTCCTGAGATACTGTGTTCTCAGGGTTAGCCCTGCTTGGTCCTTCTCTGTAGCGGCGGCTGTGATGGGTTTTGTTATATTAGGACGCAGATTGTATAAGATGAAGCGGAAGAGCAGTAGCTTGCAGCTAAAGGTTACCATGGACGATAAGGTCAGTTGCTGCTTGCGTTTTTTCTGTTATTGTTATTATTTGGAAATTGAATTATGAATTGTGTCTCAGATTTATTCTGTAATTAGATTACCATAAGTTGTCGGTTTTCCTTGCTGTTTTATGTTTAGATCCATTTTTTCTCTGGGGTTCACGTTGCAATTGAACTTCATTCTCTTTTACACATGAATTTTTATGATCTTTTTCGTTTTTGTTGCATTATCTCTTTGAGCTTCTCCATGATGACTAGTTGAGATCCTTTGATTGATTTGTCAGCGGTTTTACCTTCATCCTCACTAATTTCTTACCCTGGAAATATTTGATTATTAGTGCTGTCTTGATTATTGGTCCTTATCTAAGCCCTGGAATTTTCTCTTCTTTTTACCTGGGATTCCACTTGGTTACTGTAAATAACTTTCTGAAAGAAATAATGTTACAGCCGTGAGTTTGGGATTGAGCCACAGGTGATGGAGTGAATATCAATCAAGCACATGAAACCTTTAAGACTCATTAAAGAGATCCAAATCTCATTTTAGGGGACTTGTTTTATTTGTTGTCTGTTTAAATAGTCTTATTACGGTAATTAATTAAATACAATAAAATAAGGAAGTCATATCAATCTAAATAAAGTCCTACCGAAAAGAACGTCTAAATAGAGTCCTACCGAGAATTTCTTCCGTTCTTTAGAGTCCTACCAAACAACTTGTACTAAGCATACCGACAAGTTCTTTGGGTGGACAGCTTTGTCTTTTGTATTCGTTTCCTCCTCCTCTGTTCTGTTCCCTCTGTCACTAACACAACTTTTAACTAAATGATGAACGAAAAAACACTTATATAATAGAAAAACCAAAACAAGATTAGGGAGGGAGTTTTCTCTGATTCTCTGAATGTTTGTGTGGATTCCAGTCTAGAATACCATTTTAGGTCAACTAATAAATGTTAAGATCCTTCTTTTTGCAAGGTTAGGGAGTTTGACCTTTAGATCTTGGCTTAGCCTTTTTTTCTAGCCTCAGAAGACAAGCCTACCATTTTGAACTTTGGGTCTCTTTGGCTGCCTCTTGCTCACATGCTGTCATACAACTTGCCCTTATAGATGTTAGCCCTTAATGTACTTCCGAAATCCCAAGTCTCAGCAGCATAAAAGCATGGAAGTAAATACTTCCATACTTCCTTCAATCCTCAACTGCAACCCGAAAAATGACAGACCAAACAAGCCAAATGAGAAATGTGATATGTCCCTACAGAAAAATGACAGACAAAACAAAAGCATTCCTACATTCCATAAGTTCTAAAAGATAGGAGGCTATAAATCTCGGTCATTCCGTACTTTTCCATCCATTTATATTTTTCAGAGACTTAACTTTTTATGTTTTATTTTGGAGGTGGATGGGATTTGGTTATAATGGAGGATGAGGTTGGAGGAATACTTATTTTCATTTTTAGATCAGAGATATTTGTTCATCCTGGTTAAAATCTTGTTTATCCTTTTATAATTAAAATCTTAGTCCCGTTTATCTTCATGAATTCGGGTTCTTGCTCTACTTCTTTGTTTGTCCCTTTTTTGTTTGTATCATTTGTTCCTGATTTTTGTTTGCTGCATTTGAGATTCAGTGAATCTAGTGATTCATGTGCCATATGTTTTATGTTGGAATACACGTGCACATGCACATGCACACATGAGGAGAGATCCGATTATATTAGTTTTAAATTAGAGTAGTTTAAACATTTTGTATGATTTATATTTGTTTAATATTTCATATCATATTATCGTGAACCATGCATGTAGAATTTTGACTAAATAGAAATGTCCTCACTATTTATCCCTTGTAAAAAGCTAAAAATATATATTGAAAACAACAATATTCTCAATCGACATTATAATGATGTTGGATCAATTTGAAACTTAATGTGCACATATTGGTATTAACGTTTTATTCTTTCCTTGAGTTGTACTTGCAGAAGGTGTCTCAGTTCATGACTCGTGCAGCTCGCCTCAACGAGGCATTTTCAGTTGTAAGACGTGTTCCAATTATTCGACCTTCACTGCCCGCTACCGCTGGGGTGAATCCATGGCCTGTGCTGAGTTTGAGATGAAGGTGATACAATGATACTGTAAAAACCGGGGGAAAAAATAGAAAGACCAATGATTGTGCTCACAAGGTAAGCCATAATATTATGTTTGCTTTGTTCTGTTGATGTAAGGATGATTATTTCCAGTTATGTATGTAATGGGTTCTGAATTGATGAATATGTAAAACTTGAGACTGTTGTTTCAGTCCCCTTTATGTTGTAAAATCTTGAACAAACTATCATATTATAAAAGTAATTCTATTTGTAGTTCACTAGTTGGGATTAATCGTGTATAGTCAAGATTCTTATTACCGATGTTCTGTTGCCACAAAAACTTGTGCACAAATCTCCTCGAAGGAAGAACTTAAGCTTGCACACAAATTCATCCTTGCGCCCCAATAAGGAAAAGCTGCAGGACCTTGATTATTTCTCCCAGAAAGTGATTGCTTACAGTACTTTGCTAACAAAGATGGTTGCATAAGCCGGTGAAGCCGTCTTTCGGAATCGGAAACCTAATCATGCCTCTCTTAAAGGTAATGCACTTAAGAGCCTTAAAGCATGGTATCATACATAATGATAGTAAGAGTAGACCTTCCAATCTGTGACAAGCATTTAGACTTAGCACACTGCAAGCTTCTGTTTTAATTTGTTAATAAGAGGTTGAAAGGAGGACCTCGAAGGGACCATATCCTCTGCATGCTAAGTAATTGGCTATAGAAACTATATCCTACTGTTTTAATTAATTAGATTCTCTATGTTTTTGTCTTGATTACACCATCGGATTTATCTAGTAAACAAATTAGTTTTTGTTGGTTTCGATGAGGATATTTCATTTATTTGCAAAATCATTATAAAGGTAAGAGATTCGTAAATATCCAATCCATTGGGAAAACCCCCCAAAAATATAAATAATGATACTGAAAATAAAATCATTATAAATTTGATTTGATTCCATTTGAAAAAATTTAATTAAATTTAAACAATAAAATAAGACTTGAATAATTATAATATTTTCGCACAAAGCTAGCCGTCTCTGTGCAAATTTTTTTTTCAAGTGGCCAGCGTTGTTGAAGTTAGTTGTTGGCTGTCAGTAATTATTATTTTTTATATATTTTTAATTTTAATAATTTTATTTTTGTGACACGTTTTTTTTTATTTTTTCATACGTATCATCTGTCTTGTGACATGTTTTTATTTTCTTATTCGATCGTTTGGCCATATTTTCTTTGATTTTTTATCAGAGTTAGATTTGACGTCGTCATAACTGATCAAGATGACGCTCTTTAATTATTCTGTTGATCTTCCTGTTTTAGATCCTCGAACTGAATTCAGATATGAGCTCACAATCGCCGTTTTTGTTCACGATTGAGTTGTGGTAATGATCGTGTTGTCAACGTGCCTTATTATTGTAATATGCATTTTTTAATGTCGTTTGCTGTTGGTTTTTTACCTTTCATCATTGAGCGCTGGTGATATTTGTATCTATTTTATTTCGAGTCTTTGAGTAAGGGTATTTGTATGGTTCTATTTATGATCTAGAGACGCTAATTTTTGTATTTTTAGGAATATGTTCAGATCAAGTTTGTTTACCTGAGTTATAAACTTTCGTTATATTTTGTTTTTTCCCTTTTAATAAATTAGTGTACTCACATTAAAAAAGTAATTAAAATATTTATGTAATTTTGATTTATTTTTTAAAATAAATTCTTTTTACAATTCAATCTTCTAACTTAAATTTTATTCAATTTAATCATTTTATTGTATTTTTTTACAAATTATTTTTTTCATCAACTCCATTTTTTATATCCTATCAATATTTTTTTTCTCAAAATCAATTCTTTATAAATGATGTTATAGATATATTATATAATTTTAAATGATATTTGATTTATTAAATAACATTACAAATTTTACCGGTACTTGTAAAAAATAAGATATATATATGTCATATATAATTATAAAAAAATTATTTAAATTCAAAAAATTAATACTGCAACAATATAAATAAGTATTTTCAATTGAATTTGAACAAAAACTCAAACAACTCGATTAGATTTAAATTTCATAAACTTTATTCGACTCAAGAAAATTTTAAATTAAGTTTAAATGATAAAATATGACTAATTAATTCTACTAACTCAATTTTTTTATTAAACTTAATTTGATTCGACTCGATTTGGTCAAATATTTACCTCTAAGTATGAACATGAACATGATGTATATAAGTTATGTTATTGGTCATCATCGGATTACATCACACAAAGTGATTCGCTGGATTCAACACCAATTTAAATTTGAAACCTGTCCCTTTCGGATAAATCCGTTACCCCTACGGACAAGGCAAAGAGGTTTCATGGAAAGGATGAGTGCAGTGTGGAAAAGGGAAAACCGCTAGTGGTAAGGCTAGAGAGAGAAGGCAATGGTTATAACATTTTAACGTTATACAATTTCTCATATGTGAAGGTGGCTCCGCCAATGGTACTGTGTCCTATGAGACCATATTGATACAAGGAACATGTAAATTGTCTTGTATGTATATGGTGTTTCGCCCTTAATTAGCCACAAGGCATTGGCTCGTATGTATTCTGCTGTGTTAGTATTGTTTATAATTGGGTATGGGACATGGAAAGTGGGGGTAGAAAGTAAATTCCTGACCATCATATTACTAATAGGATTATTGTTTTATTTAATAATAAAATGTTACTTTTCACTTAAATTTATTTTAAAAGAAAGGCTAAAGGGGTACTTTTTCCCCTGAGTTCGACTCAAAAAATTAATTTCGATCCTCGCCGAAAAATGCATTCCAGTCCGCGAAATTGCTCAAATTGACCCTTTGACCGATGTAGACTGTTACAGTGCTGACATGACAGTTAACGGTGATGATGTGACAGTCCACAATGCTGACATGGTAGTCCATGATGCTGACATGACAATACACGTGAGATGATGACATGGCGGAGGAGGCTGAATTGATTATTTTAATCGAATTCGAGGGAATAATTGATTGTTTTTACCGAATTCAGGGGCATACGTGATTTTAATTGAAAGTTCGATAACTTACTTAATCTTTAAGCTAAAAAATAATAAATATATTAATATTTAAATAGTATTTAATTATTCAAAAATATTAAAAAACAAAAACACTATAATAAATTAAAAAAATTAAGTAAAAACATTAAAATTAAAAATGTCAAAAGTTATAAATATAAAAAATAAAATTTGAAAATATTTATAAATCATCAAAAAAGTCTTCGACTGTTTCTCATTATGTTAAGCGTACTAATATTCCTTGAACATATTTTTATCTGAAACATCCTTGTATTAGAGTAGTAATAAAACTAAAATTCTCTTTCATTTTTCTACATCAAATATTAATGAGTATCAATTTGATGTAGAAAAGCAAAAGAAAATTTGAGTTTTATTGTTACTCTAATACAAGGTTGATTTCACTGAAAATTTGTTTAACGAATGGTAATATTCAGACTAACGAAGCCGAAGACTTTTTCGATAAAAGTGTTCAATTTTTTATTACTTTATAAACATTTTTATTAAGTTTTTATATTTAAATTTTATCATTTTATAATTTCTAATACATTTTAAAATTTTATATAATTTTTATTTGTAATATTTTTTTGAATATCTTGTTTATTTTTATTAACTTTATGAATTTTTATAAAAAAATTAAAAAATATTTTGATTTTTTTGAGTGACCTCACTTTGCTTAATTTTAAAATTATCAGTGACCCAAAGGATATTTACACAAATTTGTTAATCGATTTTTCATATAACCATTTGTAAAAGTTCAACTGGAAAAACCAAATTATTTATCTAGTTTTATTCAAAAACTAAATAAATCGATTAAATTAACTTAAAATTTATACAAATTATTTATCCAGTTTTAATATTTTTAAAATTTCAATAATTTTCTAAATTCTTATTTTTAACTTAAATATGAAATAAGTTATCGAACTTTTAATAAAATCAATTATGCCCCTGAATTCGGCAAAAAAATCAATTATGCCCTCGAATTCGGTTAAAATAATCAATTCTGCCCTTTCGCCACGTCATCATCCCACGTGTACTGCCACATTAGCATTGTGGATCGCCATATTAACATCGTGGACCGCCACATCATCATCGTTAACTGCCACATCAACACTGTAACGGTCAATGTCGATCAAAGGTCAATTTGATCGATTTCGCAGACTGAAGGGACACATTAGATGCGTTTTTTTGGCGAGAGACGAAATTAATTTTTTTGGTCGAACTCAAGGGCAAAAGTATCCTTTAGCCTAAAAGAAAATATGTAATCAAATTTGTAAATAAATAGGATATCAATTTTTCAATTAAGACTATTTTCATATTCTATTCTTAGACTTTGGTTAACCCTTTCTCTTTATCCAAAAATTAAAAAAAAATACATTGAGGAAACATATAGAATTGCTTACGTGTTTGCATTCATAATATTAAACAAAATAAGCATGACCACTCAAGGCTTAACTGCTTTATTTATTTATTTTAAATAAACGAAAGAAAAAATTTACTCCTAATAAGTCTAAAACCTATAATTTAAGGGAGATGATTGTGTCAACTGATAGCTTATAACCATTTGCTCTAGAAACTACTTAATTTAGTTGATATAATTCATAAACATGACATCATTATAGAAAAGTAAAAGCGTACATGATACATGCCTTCTTTAAAGACAGTTAAGCAACTTCTCATTCTTAAAATGATAGACACGTCATTTTTAATTAATTACTCATCAAACCTTTACACCTATGGCCATGTTTTTGATGAGATTGAGAGCTTCTTCAATATCATCGCACAACTCATAAGGGTTGGGGATAATGTTGTCGTCGTCTGATAACACCACAGCTATCTTCTTCGCATAGCTAATGATATGAATGGTGAGCGCCTGCAAAACAATTAAACTCATTGACTTTAATTATTCTATTACATTGTTAACTGAGTTAAGTGTAGAATTTTAAAAGTTTTCGGTTGACACTAATCTTAAACGGAGATGATCTCATGTTGATGAACAGAGTCGCTGCAAGGCGAATCCCGTTGGGAAGGTTGCTTTCACATTCTCTTGCTTCTCCATTATCACTCTTAGCTTTGCCTATCGTATCATATACATGTATTTATTAATTATGGATATGAAATTCCAACATTTTTTTACAGAAAAGGAAAAAGGGTTGTCCTGGGATCAAATCAAACACATGATTACCGTATTTTCGGTTGAGATAGCGAGACAAGCCAGCCTGAGTGATTGCTAGCATCACGTCGTTCACCGTCTGCAATGGAAACGCATTGAAGAATTTACAAAGAAAATGTGCTTGTTATTAACCGAAAGAAAAAGAGGGAAATGGTGGACTAGCCGTGTTGGTTGCATTCTTCACCGACATCATCCAAACACAAGGTTCGACGCACAATTCTCTGACAAGTAGAAGCAACACTCCTTGAAGGTGCTTTGAGGGGTGTTTCCGTGTCTTTCAAGAAGTAGGTTGTTGCCACACACATGCATATATCAACCAAAGTGTTCCACGTTAACAACAAAACTGACCAACATCTCCGGAACCAAATCGAAGAAAACCATCCCGTACCGGTGGATCTTGGTTTCTTCATCATCAGAAAACTCGGCAACGTATCGGAGCAGGAGATTAGCAGTGACATGAGAGACATTCCATCGCCAAGGGAGTGATGAACTCGAACAACCAGTGTGGATTCAGCATCAGAGGTTTTGAGGTTTAAAATATGGCAATCCCACATGGGAATGGACATGCTAATCTGTGTCTTGCTAAGGTTGGCAACGTAATCTTCAACAAACTTATCCGAGGAGACCATACCGTGATCTTGATCAATCAAGGGGACCTTAACCTGATTATCTATGTCTACCTTTGTTTTCACCCATTTCATTTCTCCACCATCTGCTATCTAGTGGTTTCATTTTTATAACAAAAGTTCAAAAGTAATGCAGAAATTAATGTGAAAGAATTAGGTTTGTGGGGAAGCTTAAACTTCTAATCAGTTTACCTGCGCAATACTGGAGAAGCGAGGATGCTTAACAATAGTCTGGAGGCAATTTGCTTTGAAAGTGTGTGGGTCGATGGGGCTCTTAAACCCCATAATGAGAATAAAGTAGATGTTGGATTGAGGCTCATGGAACATACGAGCAATGGGACTCAATGGCTCCTCTTCCTCTTCTGTTTCTTTTCTTAGTTTGATTTCTTTAAGGTCAAGATGAGTTCTTGATCTTAAACCACTGCAATTCAAATGTTCCATTCCCATATTTCAACCTGAGAGTCAGAAACAAATCAACTTGATCTCTATGTGCTGCTTACTTGCTTGGTTTGGCATGTATTTATAGAGATCAGACTTAAGGACACAAATGTAATTTCCGCATTCAGATAAACAAATAACGGTCAGTGTTCTTACAAAAATATTGTTTGGTGCAACCACTTTAAAACATATATTTTCTGGCGTAAATGTATATATATTTTTGTTTAATCACAAGTATCCAATTCATTGGTCAATTAATCTGGATCAAGTTTTGCATTGGCCCAATACAAAGGCTATTTTCCTAATCTAATTTTCTTCATTCACAATGTCATGATTCAAACTATTAACCTTGCTTAAGGTACCTAACATCTCATCCCGCTAGACCAACAAATTACTGATAGCGTAAATAAATATTTTAAAAATCAATCACAATTGTAATTATTAATTATTATTACATTGTACATTTTTTTTAACACCAATGTACAATTGAATTGTTCAGATTTATATTACATTTGAATATATGTATTTTATATAATACTATAACAATAACAATTTGAATCAAACTAAAGAACGGTAAAAATAAGTTATTATTAGCTATTTACAAAAAGTTTAATAACACCAGCTTATTTAAAAAAAATTAATGGAGTGTTTAGTTAATGGAGTAAATATTACGGGTTTATAGATTGTTGAATGCAATGCTGTCCCCACTCTGATCTCGTTGCTATGATGCTATCAACTATGAAGCGATAGGAATTGATTGTAGTACAAGATCGGCAGATTCCACTGGGTTTTAGTAATTCTTTACCGTTCCTTATATTTTAGTGGTCTTATGGCGAATTTAAAAATTGAGCTTTAAATTAAATATTTAAATTACGGTTGCAATCATATATTCGGTTATGTTGCGTTTATCACGGTTGTAGACATAACGAATGTTATTTCTATCACCGCAAGTATCGCAGTTGTGAAAAATTTTAATAACATATACTATTGTGGATATAACGGTTGCAGGTATTGTAGTTTTGGATGGTGTCTCTACTGCTATATAATGATCTATGTTGCGGTTACATACCCCCATTTAAATACATGTCTATAATATCAAGTATTGAAAAAAATAAATTTTAAGAGTACGTCTATAATAACAAGTATTAAACAAATAAATTTTAAAAGTATGCTCATAATAATAAATAGTGGAAAAAATAGGTCCTTTAATAACAAGTATTAAAAAAATTAATTTTAATATTTGTTATTACGAGTATACTCTTAAAAATTAAATTATTTTTAATACTTATTATTAAGGGCCCGATTTTTCTTCAATGTTTATTAATATGAGCATACTTATAAGATTTAATTTTTTAATACTTGTTATTAAGGCCCTCGAAACTTATCTAACTATATATATATATATATATATATATATATATATTCGTCACTGGGTTTTTTTTTTCATCCACCTATAAGAGCTAAGAATTATACTTATAATTTTTTTGGGCGTAGGCGCCGGACAGGGTGAGGCCCCTTAATTTGTTTATTAATTAATTTGTTTTTTTGGAAAACAACTCTTAAATTTTCTTGGTCTCATTTGGACCTTAAACTTCTATTCTTTTGTCAAATTGAAATAACCGAAGAAAAAAATACAAACCCATTAAATTAACATCAATTATTTTACCTTTTATCAATACTAATGTTAGTTATTTTGTCATTTTATGAAAGAATTAAAAATATATAAACAAAAAGTAAAATATTATAAAAATGAAATCAAGTATATACAAATAAATTTAAATTATTAAGAATTTGTAATATTATAAAACTATAAAAATAAGAAAATTATGAAAATTATAAAAATTTGTAAAATAAATGTATGGAAATTATAAAAGTTGTTTTCTCTGTAAATTGATTTAATTTATTAAAAATTTAAAATTTAAATATATAAAAACACAATTTAAGGAAAAAATATTAGATGGATCCGACTCACCATGTCATCCATGGCCCAGCCAATAAGGTTCATTCATATCGTTTTTTTCATGGTGAATATTTATTTCTTTCTTGCATGTCAATAAAAAATGGATAGTTATCTGAAAGTTAAAATGAGATGGATAGAGTTTATTGATTGAGACCACGGATGACATAGTGAGTCGGTCCATCTAATAATTTCTTCAATTTAAGGGTTAAAATGATTTTCTTTAACAAATTTGAGAGATGAAAAAGTCATTAGGTCAAATACTATTATATCCAACCGTCGTTCTAATAAAACAATGAAAAGTAATGATGTTAGTTAAAAGGCTTTATAGCTTAGTCGAGAGGAATTTTTTTGAATGGGTCCAAATTTAAATAAAGACGGCTGATGAATTGGGTATTAAATGGGTCAAATCAGTCATTGGGCCCACACAATTTTAAGACCACAATTATTTTTATTTACCAATTCAATTCAATTTTTCTTTTTTTTTTCTTTTAAAGATTGAAAGGTTGTTATTCTACCCTTCTCAGTTAAATAGTAGAAATATGAATTTAAAAGTTATAAAATCGTCAAAGTGACAATTTAAATGAAATAATTTTAAAATTAAAAAAAACTTAGCATCAATGTTCACGACTCATTTATTATTGTTCTTCATAGGGATGGCAACATGACGGTCAGGGTGAGTTTCCCACCAAATTAAAGATATTAGTGTAAAAGGCTTTATAGCTTAGGCGAGAGGAATTTTTTTGGGTGGGTCCAAATGTAAATAAAGACGGCTGACTGAATTAGGTATTAAATGGGTCAAATTAGTCATTGGGCCTATAAAATATGTAATGTAAAATAATTCAAATGACAATTTAAAACGACTCTAAATCTAAAATACAAATGTGAAAGTTTAAAAAAGCATGCAAATAAAAAAATCATATTCAAATCTGAAAGAATATATATAAAACGAAACCTGCCGCATAACAAAATCTGAACTTAAAATACAACAAATTTAAATATGAAGAATATGCATATTAATAAAATTTTGGGAAAACCAAAATCAGTGGGAGAAAGGAACTGAAAATGTAAACAAATACAATATGAAACAAAAATAAAAGAGAGAATGAAAATGAAAATGTGAAGAAACAAAAGAAGAATCATGGGTAGATTAGAAGTAGTAGGGAGAGGAGAGGCGGCAAACACATTAGAAAATAAAATGAGGAAAAGAAAAGTCCTAAAGTGTATATATAACGATAATTTTGTAAATATATTAAATTATATATTTTAAAATATAATCGGGTTGAGTCGGGTTGAAAATTTCCACCCTAAACTTGAGCTCGCCTTGTTGCAAAATCTAATTTTAAAAAAAATTACTCTAATTGAATCGAATTAGATCGGGACTTACTGAGTTTGGATTTAATTGCCATCCATAGTTTTTCATCAGATTTACTTCAAAAATTATCACAGCAATGATCTACCGACAATGTTTGCTTGTGGTCTATTCTTGTTCTACCGATCTGAACGTTGTTAGCACTGGTAAGCTTTGTGTTTTGCTCGCCTACACACATAGCAATTGATGGGCTTTTTTGTACTTCCTCCTTTTTAGGCCTCTTGAACTGGAGGGCCTTTTGAGGTTTGACCTTTTTATTTTTACATTTATTAGGTTTATTGAGCTTAGAGCCTGAGGCAGAACCAGATTTTATAAAATTAACTTTAAAAGTAAATTGACTAGAGGAGTTCGTAACTTAATCTTTAAGACGATTAGTTTTCTCTATCTTCAAGTGGCCCACCAACTCTTCTATGAGAATGTCTCGCTTCTTGTGTTTCAAGGAGTTACGGTAGTCCAAACATAATTTGAGCAATTTTTGAATTACTATAATTTAAAAAATAAATATATAATTAAATATGTAAACAAATAATTGATTAAATTACATATCAAGTAATGATCAAATATATCTTCAATTAAGATTATTTTTAGGTTCTATCATTACCTTGGTTAACCCTTTCTCTTTATCCAAAAATTAAAAAAAAAACGAGGAGAAAACATATAGAATTGCATACTTTTTACGTTCATAATATTAAACAAAATAAGCATCACCACTCAAGGGTTAACTACTTTATTTAAACATGACATCAAGTAGAAAAAGTAAACGCATAAATATCGTCTTAAAAACATTTTAAATAACCTCAACCCACTTTTGATGCTGAAAATCTCAAATATATCATTTCTAATTAGTTATCTATCGGACTCTTCACATCAATGGCCGCATTCTTTATGAGTTTGAATAAATACTAAAAATATTAATTTAATTATAATTGTTAATTATGTAATTGTTTGTTTTTGTTGGACCCATCGGTCAAATAAAACAGATTATTTCTTTCTCTGTGAGAAAACCAATCAAAGGATTTCATTATATCCTTTTTAAAATCGTTCTATTTCGTTTGATATTCCGTTTCGTAAAGATAAGTAATTCACGGATATAACAAAATAAAATATATATTTTCTGCTTCTATTAAAACTAATTAAAACACTTACTAAATATCGATACTGGAGTATCCCATAATAATGAATGCTCACGTAATTTAGAATAGAGTAATATTATTTGTTCTATCTATGTAAGACAAAAAAGCTTCATTTCAAAACTTCTAATTAAGATACGAATACAATAGCTTCTTCAATATCATCGCACAATTCACAAGGGTAATGTTGTCATCAACTGATAACACCACAGTTATCTTCTTCGCATAACTAACGATAAGAACTGTGAGCGGCTGCAAAACAATTAAACTCGTTGACTTCAATTATTGTCAACTGAATTAAATATAGAATGTTAAAAAGTTTATGTCAAATCTTCGGTTGACACTGATATTAAATTCCGTCCTTATAGAAGATTGAATGATATAGCGACTCCCTTTAAAACAGAGGGGACCATATACAGATGGAGCGACGAAGGCAACTTGGTTGCCAAAAAGGCTGATTTCGTCCTGAGGTCCACCCATATTCCAGAACCACATAGAAGCAACACAAGGTTCGACGCACAATTCTCTGACAAGTAGAAGCAACACTCCTTGAAGGTGCAGAAGTACGCTGTTGCCACACACATGCAGATATCAACCAAAGTGTTCCACGTTAAAAAAAAAAAAAGAGACCAACATCTCCGGAACCAAACCGAAAACCGTCGACCCGTACTGGTGGATCTCGGTTTCTTCATCACCAGAAAACTCGGCAGTGTGTCAGAGCAAGAGATCGGCAGTGACATGAAGAATAAAAATTCTCTGCCCTAAGTATGCTCCCTTTTATGCCCCACACTACAAAAACATTAAAAAATTAAATTTTAAACTCTAATTTTAACTTTTACATTTTAAACCTTAAATCTTATGCCCTAACATCAAATATGTTCCATCGCCAACCGAGTGGTGAACTCGAAAAACCAGTGTGGATTCAGCATCAGAGGTTTTGAGGTTTAAAATATGGCAATCCCACATGGGAATGGACCATATGGCATGGTTGATGGAAGCTTTATTTATTATGCAATATTCTCTAATATTTTGATGTGAACACTAGAGAAGCCTTGTTCGGTTAAAGATTAACCGACATAATCAAATTTTAATTCAATTAATTAAGTATTTGATCGGTTAACAGTTATAGATTTTTTAATGTTCGGTTATCAGTTAGTTCGGTATCAATATTGATTTTTTTAAAGAGAAAATATCTCGTGCATTGCCAGTGGTGGAAACGAAAAGTTCCTACAAGTTCTTTAGTTTTAAGGTTTATAGAACCCAATTTAGGGTTTATGAGTTTAAAATTTAGGGTTTATGGTTAAAATTTAAGGTTTAGAGGTTAGAGTTTAATTTTTACGATAATATGGTTAAAGATATAGGTTTTAAACTATAAATCCTAAATTTTGATCGCACCCCCCTAAATTCAAAACTCATTCACTAAAACCCCTAAACACTAGACCCTAAACTAAGGTGCTTGTGGAAAAAAATTTCCACAAACGCTTGTGCATGGAATAATTACCTATTTTTAAAGGATTATTATCTCATACAAAGGCGGTGGAAACTTTTTGTTTCTACAAGCGCCTTAATAATTTAGGATTTATAGTTTAGGCCTTAGGGATTTTAGAGTGGGGTTTTAGAATTTAGGGTTTATGATTAGAATTTAAGGTTTATCGTTTAGGCTTTAGGATAAAATGGTTAGGGATTTAAGTTTTAACTTATAAATTTAAATTTTAATCCTAACCCCAAAATTCCATCAATAGCCTCTAAATTCAAAACTATTATACTTAAACCCCTAAATAGAATTCTTAAATCTTAAAACTAAAACACTTACGTAAACAAAATTTCTACAAATGCTTATGCATGAAATAATTACCCATTTTAAATAGCATAATAAACATAATCAAACTACTAAATTGGTTACACTTACAAAATAGCATCTTACACTTTACAGTTGATACAAACATAACTAATATTTTTCCCGGAATGACTAAAATAGCAGCCAGCAGTCGAACCAAATAAATCAATTAGCATCTTCAATTGTAAAATTCATATATTTTACACATATAAACAATTATTATCCACCTACAGTTTGTCGGATCTACCCTGCCATGACCATCCCACTGTTAATCTAAGTTGCACAGATACGGATAAGGGGACGAATACGAGGACGGGGACAGGAAACGACAATTTCTAAAATTATAGGGTACGAATACGTCAAGGGTATGACAAATATAATATATATATATATATAATCATTAAAATTCATAATACAATAAGGACTAAAATTATAATTGTATTAAATAATAATTATATTTGTAGTTATTTAAATTCACCTCTAATGATTTTTAAATTATTTTTTAACACTTAGATTAGAAGATTACTAAAATTAATTGACTAAATTGAACGAAAATTAACTTTACATTCTAAATTAAGAAAAAACCAATGACTAAAATAATAAAATTAAAAGATGACATGGCTAAAATAGATATTTACCCATCCCTATTTAAAGCTTGAGTAAAGAAGGTTAAAACAAGTTGAAACAAATTACAAATACAATACACACCCAATATCCTACATCCTTAAGATACATAAAGTAAGGAGAGAAAGCAACCTATAAATAGGTGCTTAGCCACTGGACCAATGAAGCAATTTAGTATTGTCCTTTTGGTTGAGATCAAGTGTACGTGGGCTATTTGCCACACGTAATTAAGTTTATATCTTTTAGGTTGAGTGTTCAATTTAGCAGTTTTTTACTTGTGCTATTTTGAGTTTAATTGGGTATAATTTGAACTTTTTAAGTTTAGAATTATCCTTGAGCTTTTTAAGTTCGGATTAATTTAATAGTTTTTAAATTCTTGCTCGTAGTGTTGACCATCCCCGATAAAGTTTGACCGTCCCCGATAAAATTGGAACGTTCCCGGGACGTCCCCACACCGTCCCCTCCCGGGGATGTATCGGGGACGTGGGACGGCCCTAAGGAGGCGTCCCCGTGCTTCATAGCTGTTAATGGCTACCCAATTACATGAAATGAGCTACTAAACAACTACCTTCTAAAGATATATATAGAAAAAAACAGATACCATTTTAAAACAAAACAATTACCTGATGTGGGCCGAACATCGGAACTAGAACTACAACACGGCACATTTACACAGTATTGCCTTTTTTTTCCTTTCGGAAGTTGGATCAGTTCAGATTTCTGATTTCATGAGCTTCGCTCGAGCCTTTATACAGATGTTGTCAAAGGGTTTCCCCTGTTCCACATGGATGTAATCTCTTGTCTTCAGAACCTGCAGATCAGGGAAATTATCATTGAGAAACAGCGGACAGAATCAAGATTATATGACCATATCAGTAAACATTTTTTTAAGATAAAGAGTATCACTCTAAACAAAGTACATCTATTCATTTCTGTGGAAATACAAAAAAAACAAAACAAAAACAAATTATGCATTAGAGTGCAATTTCTACTTGCAAGTTGCAGTTCCTTTTTAAAATTTAAATATTCAACTTTTTATACTTGATATTGATCATCCCGTTTCACAATAATGTCGGAATATCTTTCATTTGCATCTGTTAAAAGGTCTCCAAAGTGGCTTACAATGGTAGGTTTCTCTTTTTAAGCTCATGTAAGTTGTGCATTAGTACTTATGCAGAAATTTTATATTATCGGAAAAAGAATGGAGTTTTTGACTAAATTTACATTCAAGTTTACTATGCTAAAATATCTATCTTGCAAATATTCTGTAGATGATAGTGCTAAGCTCTTTAAAAAGTTACTTCAAGACAAGTTAAAAGTAGACATACCAATGTTTCAAAAAACATCCTTGATGCTTCTTTACGTGTCTTACGAGCCAGAAGACTGTCCATAGAAAGTACCTTACGTCCATGTACAGCTTCATCCTCCAGTAAATTCTGGAGATACTTGGCAACAGCCCTGAAAGAAGGGGTACGAGCAAACGCAAAGATGTGAGGTAGCCGCATTCCAGATATGCAGGTTCAAGAATTTATTTTTACACGTAAAGTTAATTAATGATAAAATTAAAGGGAGATAAACAGCAGCTAAAATATTCAAATATTTGGGAGACTATAGACCTTGTGCGAGAAGACCATCCACTATTTTCAAGAAGACGGCTTTCATCACCACATGGCATGCCATCATCATCCTCGCGTACCTCATAATCATCTACATTCAGAAATTCTGAATGGAAAGATAAAGAAAATAAATATTAACCAATAGCAGCAGAGTCAAGATTGATTAAGTTGGGGTAGGGAGAAGATAACCTGCAAATAGATATGCCTATAAACCATTCAAGTCATTTTCCTTGGAAAAAATAGATATAAGTAATAGAAAAAAAATATTTTTAAGAAATATTTTAAAATTTTCTTTTGATCCTAACAATGCTCCGACCCTGCCTACAACTTAAACAAAAGTCATTTCATCGAAGAAAACAAACAACTATAAATTCAAAAAAAACCATTCAACACTAAAAAGTATAAGCAAACCATAAGGCAATAAGATCGAACCTGTATCATTGGCGACTGCAACATCCTCAAATTCCTGCACCTAGAGGGCCAAATAGTCATTTAGTGGATACTTAAAGCCTTCAAACAAAATAAGAAAGGCTAATGCCAAAAGCAGTTTCATAATAAATTAATGAAATAAATAGAACATTGACTAAACATTGATATATACATTGAGAAATGGAACAGTTAAATATTAAACAGTAATTATAATATATTTAAGGTAATAATGGAAAAAGCCCAATGCTGATGCATGTATATACACTATCCTACTTATTCTTACTCTCTACTACTAGAGCATAATTTGACTTATTACAAGATTAAAAATTGCCAATCAGTTGGAGCACTTAATATTTTTAGATCAGCACCAACCTGCTACATGTGTTAAAGAACTTACAGCTTGATCATCCAAAAGACAGGTCATTTCTTCATTGACTGCATTAACTTCCTGAAAGACTAGAGTTTCTCCATCGTTTAACGAAGCAACTTTTTCAAAATATGTAGAATCCATTTTACTTTCTTCATTACCCTTACAGATAGGGTCGTTGTCATCATGATCAAAGAGTGCACCCTCAACTTGAGCCTCATCTACTACACCAACTTTTTTATATCCAGTTACATAAGCATTTTGAGAATCATTCACTAGATCAACAGTTTGTACACTTGCAAGAGAATTGGTTCCATCTTCAATAGGTACACAGCAGTTTGCTAGATTGGTTCCAATTTCATTTCTCATATCCAATTCTGAAGCATCCTCCCCAGGTTGAGCACTCATTTTCTGATCCAGAGGAATATCCATTGCATTGTTTAAGATAAAACCATCCTCACTGTCGGTTGTCTCCGCAGCTGTCATGTTACTAGTATGTTCAGAAACTAGATTAGTACAGGATGGTATTTCAGGCTCGTTCAGAAAAGAGTACTTAGCCACAGTAGCAACTTCAACGTTATCTCTGTCAATTTCCATTCCTGTGATCCCATCTAAAGGTTCATGATGCAGAAGTTGAGGTATATAATCAATAACAATTCAAATCACTGGCCTGACCCTGCTGATCATTCAAATCACTGGCCTGACCCTGCTGAATATTAGTCCAAATAGGAGTTTCAGCAGACAGTCCCTGCTCATCATTTCCATTCATCACAGGCACAGACCTCCCTTCAATTTCACCTTCTTCGGCAATCTTAGGCCTTTCAGAGCACGTTGAATCCTTAGCTACTTCAGATGATGCATGGATTTCATCACCTTTGGAAATCCTGATACCACTTAGGTCATAGGGTCCCCTGTGCAAATATGCCAGGTCACCTGATGCACCTGAAAGGTACACCAGCAGTTAGCAACTTAAAAGTTAAAATCAATGCAGTAGAAAGTCCTTGATTATCAGAAGCAGAATTTTGAAGCAACAAAATATAATGATTAGATGCATAACCATTAGTATAGATCACTGATAAATTTTGTACTCTATACAATTTAAGAACTTTTGTGTGCATTCATGCATATGACATCAATACCACAAAACTGAACCAACCCATCTTTTCTTTAACCAACACATCTAAATATACTAGCTACGTCTACAGAAATGTGGTAATGGTGCATGATAGGAAAAACACATGTAGAAGTAGGCGGCTTGCTCTCATTGGGGCCAAAGGATGTCCTAGATTAGACAAACATCTAGATATATTTACATTTTTTATCAGTAAATTTTCTTCTTCCAAGTGTTGTAACATATGGGGTGGGGTTTACACACAGCAATTCATCATTCTCCCTCTATTCGTACTCAGGACATTACAATACTCAAACTACAATATGGAATCTTTAGGACCATTTTAATTAATTGACAAGTTGAAATTTTCATTTCTTAATACATTCATATATATAAAAATAGAGAGAGGGAGGGAGAAAGGGAGGGAGGGAGGGGGAGGGAGAGAGAGAGAGAGAGAGAGAGAGAGAGAGAGAGAGAGAGAGACCCAACAAAAGCATTCAGATGCAGTGAATTCCAGCACTTTGATCTCACCAGTAAATGTAGGTTCACTAAATATTTCATCTTCCAAGAACTGTCTCTGGATCAATGAAATTTCAGGGCGAATGCAAGGAGCTTTCTTACGTATACGACGTATGTCTTCAGTATTAACCAACAGCTGACGTATTGTACTTGATAGGAAAAAAAAGGCAAACTAATTAGCACTTGACTGCAGCGGCGAAAATTTGAAATGCAGATTGAAGAAAGAAAAACAATAAAAAGAAAAACCTTCTAAGATTCAATTAATCAGAATAAATTACATTCATTATTATTTCATTATGTGCCAACCTGACTGAGAAGAAACACAAACTCTTATCTTAAGCCAGTCACTGGAATGTAAACCACATATGGCATGCTACAAATGAATTGTTCTATTCCGCAATCAGTATGTAATCAAGTGTTTAACACCATTCAGCCATAATTCCTCTTGGAAAACTTAAAAAGACAACAGAAGAAGGGAAGCAAGTGCTTCAGAGAGGGATGACACTTCTATGTAGATTAAAAGATGAGAAGACCACAAAAGAAAACACAAAATTTCAATGCGCAGAATTTCATAGACAAATTTTAATTTATAAAATCAAAGACAGTGAGCTCAACAAAAACAAAACATGTTGTATTGACAGTTGATATTATTAACTCAAGTTTTTCAAATTTCAAGTGCATTTGAGAATAGAATAAACATCAAACATCGACTAGTGAGATATAAAAGAAAAATAAATAAATAAAACCGTAATAACATACTCGCCACGTAAGACCATAGTATCATCCATAAGCACTTTTCTCTTGGAGGCACTTGGTCTTGGTGCAGATCGTGGGCGTTTCAATGATGCTACTTCAAGGGGAGGAGTTGGTTTCATTTTGAAAACTGAAGAAACGAAAAATTAAGTTCATTCGTAAAAATATTCTTAATGAAGAACAGCAATCTATGGGATAGTTTACATTCCAGGTCCTTGAACTTAGTATCAACTTTCATATTTGTCAGAAAACTTTAAATTCATTAAAACACATCACTGAACTTCTATTATTAATAAATTGGGTTACTTATGCTACTTCTATTCAGGAATTTTAATAGCAAAATTGAAGGTGTGGCGGTGTGCATACAAAACTTTTTTTTACATCTTATCAAGATGATGCGTAAAAATTTATGGCTTTTTTTACCAACAACACATTTTTTTTCCTTTCCAAAATGGACCCACAATGCTAACATGGATTTTTTTTTTTTTTTTGCAGATATGCATGCTAAGTCAACTTTTCGCTTAGAAGTACTTAACAAGTTAGCACAAGTGACCTAGTTTATCAATAATAGAAGTTTAGTGATAATAACTTGATAAAATAAAAGATTTGTAACCTATATAAAAATGATGATAAGTTCAATAACCTAGAGTGTAAACTATCCCAATCCAGTTACACTAGTAAATTAATAGATGGCAGATGATAAACATTAGAGTAAAAATGCAGCTACCTAAAATAGAAGACAACAAGTCGTCGTCATCAGGAATTGATTCTGCAGTTCTGAATTGAGGCCTTCTAAATGATTCAACTGAGTTTATACTTTCTACAGTTATTGTACTTTCAGTTATACTTCGCTTTTTGCCTGAAACAAATTTGGTTCCAGCCTCGACTTCATCATTCCCTTCTGGAACCTCTTTGTCTAGGGTAGATTCACCCAGTAAATCACTTGATTTATCAATAGGGCCTTCCGGTGCAGAGAGTAACTTTTCAGGTGCAGGCAAGTCGGACATAGCACAATTATTTGAAATTTCCAACTGATCATCACATAAAGCTGATTCTGACATCTGAGTTTGGCAGGCTTCACCTGCAAAAATTGTAGTTAAATAAGAAAAAATCCAACATGAGGTCATGATGATAAAAAACAAATAATAATAATGGCATGCATAATATTTATATAAAGAGAGGGGGGACCATCTATGTAAAGCTACATGCATATGACTGGTAAACCAAACCTTGCACCTCAATGCAAGCTCCAGAAGGATGAAAGTCCTCTCTTTTGGACAGTTGAACCAAGTTTTGCTCTGCAGAAACCAATTTCTCAGATCCAAGAACTTGAATAGACGGGACATCTTCATAAGTAATAGGCCTTTTTTGATTTTCACAATCGTTTGGTTCCTGACAAGCTTGCACCTCACCATCAACAATTGTTGGTCTACTGGGCGATTCAAATGGACAGTAAGGATTTGACGTTATTGCTTTGGAAGGTGAGCATGAACCTTCCAAATTATTGGTGGTTTCAGTATCATTTCCAAATTTCGACTGATGCTTGATCATTTTCCAAATAGCCGTCTGATGTGGGTGCACAGGTACTACTTGAACATGTTCTTCGAGCAGGGTCTTCCAAATCAAAGGTGACATTGGAGCAGCAAGGAGATTCTGCACATTCACCATCAGTTCTATCCCTTGAGTGCATGACACCATAATGCATATCTTCCACCCTATCCAAACCATCAGGTCCTCCAGTAGTCCTAACAGCAGATTTGAACTCCATTGACGTGGCATCATGGAGAGAATTTACTTCTGGTCTAGTATGTTCTTTCTCCATATTACCAATATAGCAGCCATTCTCAGAAGGCATACTAACTATATCGTCACAATTTATATCAGTTTGAAAAGACTGATCCACTCGATTGTCATCCCCAAGAGAACGAATTGATTTATTAGAAGCATTTTCCACACATTCAGAATTGTCCAATTCTATATGATTGTGATGTTCTGGTTCTACATGATCACCATCAGCTAGTGCATCATGAACAGCAGAAAAGTTATGCACTTTCGCCGGCCCAGGAGTACCTGGATCCTGATCATACCCTCCGAATTCAGAATTTCCTGCTAGACCTTCAACCTAACAGCAAGAAAATCAAATTTATCAAGGCAAGTCAGATAATAAAAAGGCTAGAACATGAACTACTTCCGCAAGATTAGATAAAAGAGGTTTACAAAGATTATTATACTATGTTGAATAAACAACAAACCTCAATGCAATTGATTGCAGCAGCTTCTAAATTATTTGGGTCTTGTTTTTCTGGTACATCTGACCCTTGAAGATCATGCCTGTAATGACAAACAGGTGAGGTGAGCCAGATAATTTAATGGTTGCATATATTAACCATTGAAATTAATGATAGCTTCATAACTGTCAATGTTGCATTTATTAATGTTGAAGGAAAAATAAGGCAAAAGAGTGTATGAGGCTATGAGCATTTAATATACAATACAATTGGAGAAAGAATAGGGATTATATATAATATATCAAGCTTACAATGAGGCTCCACCATCTACTGGCACTGCAACCTTATCTAGGACTAGCTCCTGCTCAAAATTAAACCAAGATAAGAATTTCCGGTCGATGATTGGCGTAAGAGAAAAAAGCACCAAGCAAAAGTACTAAAAAAACCCGGCTAACTCATAGAGAAGAATAGCTTAATAAAAACCCTCCATTCAGGGTTCATATCAGATTTGAAGGCCCATGAACAAAACCATCCCTTAAGCAATTTAAAGGCTCTGCTGACCAGAGGATCCCACGGCACACATTTCAACATCAAAACCAAGTTATAAGGGTTATTGCTTGTTCAAGCCATCTACGAAATCACTTAATATTGACCCACTTCATCCCCATCCCTAAAAGGCCATAAGCAATCTAATTGTATTTAGGACAAGCATATTCATATATCCTACTTTCGATGATATTATTGCATCATCTTCTCTCCAAGTATTGCCAATTTAAACAAACTAATTTGGTCTTTAGCCCTTCATCTCATTACTGTTGTCCTTCTCTAAAAACCCACTCACTCGAGGACACAACTATTTTGCAACAGGCCCAAATCATTCTACTCATAGTGGTTTTCCTTCTAGTTAGTTTCATATTTCGTCATTTTCAATAGGTATGAACATCTTTGTTGAGTGAGAAAATATTCCCATTCCGGTTGGGAAGCTTTAAGCACACATTGACTTTTCTGTCTTCCAATATTAAGATAATCAAGGTCTCCCTTCTAAAAATAAGTACATAAGCTATCGTTGTGCAAAATTATCATAATCCTTTTGTTCCAATACAGATTCAAAATAACTAACTCTAAAGAAGAAGAAAACAAAAGTGTTCTAAAAGAAATGGTAGAAGATTTTCAAATGAAACTTAGAAAGGAGGAAGTACACCCTTCCCTTCCAATGTTTAAACAGATATATACACTTAAGAGGCAATTAGGCATGACTGCTTCCACGCCATCAAGGCAAAAGCTAAAAAGTGAGTCTCAGCTAAGGAAAAAGTGACATAAATGATAAGGTACTCAAGAATTCCAGCTAAATATCACATTAAACCAAAATTGTGTAATATTAAGAGAAAAAGAAAATAACATACTCAATTAAGGTAAAACTCACATTATTAAGTCCTTTTCTTTTTTATTTCCTTATGATAGAATGTTACCAAATTCACTAATTTCTTCTTTCTTTACTTTCAAAGGGATTGATGCAAATAAATTTGTTCTAGGTCCTACCGGGTTTCACTCTGTCACAGAGTAGGAGTCATTCAACCCCAAAAATACAGATATAACTTCTTCTACTTAATGGAGAAAAGCTTGTGATGATGTCAGTAGCTATTGCATTGTACAAGGCAACCTCAACCCTAGGTGCAGGATATACACCTGTATAGCCTAAGTCTTAATCTTCTTCTTATTCCTGAATCTTCAATCAAATTCTAACCAATTCCATACCAAATTTTGGCCCTAAACCCAAGTTACACTTCACTAAATCAACCATCAAAACTTATCACATTTTTTCATCCATTGAAGCCCTAAAATCGGAAATTCTTGCTGGCCATATAACCAACCTTTGTCAATTTTCTAGTGCCTACGTAGTAAGCCTCCCACTGATTACTGACTAATTTTCCAACAAATGTCAGTGAAGCACGAATGACAAGATTACCTCATCAAGGAGACCAATCTGAGAAGTATCCCCATCACCAAACCGTTCTGAAAGTATATAAAATCCAGAATTTTAGATTTACATATTTACTAATCAAAATGTAGTTAAATCAATAATCCTTACATTCAAAAGCACATACTAACCATCTAATCCGAATTGTGATGTGGAGTAAACCACGCCATCCTTGGTATCTTGAAGAGTAATCTGCTCTCTTGAGCTAATGTGATGATCAACATAGTTACTGCCAACAAAGCTACACGTTAATAAGCACAGAACATCTATGGATAACCTATGTTGCTCAAACTGTTCATTTTACTTGAAGTACCCCTGTCCGACAGGTGTCCAACAGGTGAGTATGGGGATATGAGCTCCAAAGAACTTTCACATACATGGAAAAACTGAGAAAAACCTAATCATACCCATTTTGCAAGTCCATATTCGACACTCACACCCATGTCCGAGTAACATAGTGGATAACTATCGAAAATGAGAAAATCTCGTATGACCAAGGCAACGTATAAATCAAGAAAGCCAATTAGGAAGTAACCCCTGAAAAACCTCATTATCAGGCAGCTCAAAATCATCGAGATCAAAAGTCTCCGGCAAAGTGATTGAATGGTAGGGTGCGGTAGATTCTTCGGGTGGTAAATCAACTGCAGTGGAGCGAAACGCCTGCTTTATCTTAAGCAAGGCTTCACTGCAATCATCAAATAAGTAATTCACCTTTCTAGAATATATCCTCACCACTCCAAGAAGAAGATGACTGGACAATCGGAGCGCAATTGGTACGTCAGGAAACATAATAGAGTCTGTTCAAAGCAATATTCACAAAAAAATGAAGTTATAGAAAAAAGGAGAATGCTATTAACTTAAAAAAAATCTAAATAAATGTTAAGTGGAATTCTGGAATGAAAGTTTCAGTTTCAAAAACCGATAGGCAATAGGCATGCACATAGGATCTAACTATTGTCACCCGCCCCCATAATCTTCAAGAGAAGCCATGTTTTACCAAGTTTCATGCCATCAAGCATGCCGATTTTCAAGCAAATCTGGTATTTATAATTTTCAATTCAGAAATTCCACTTCTACTAATGTATGTTTTACAGTTGAAACTGCTTTTATTTCATCAGGATGCTAGAAATACTGAATAAATAAAACGAAGGAATCTTTGTTCATGTTCGTTCATTTAATTAAACGAACATAAAATCTTGTTTATGTTCGATTGTTTAATAAATAAACAAATATAAATAAATAAACTTCATGCCAAACGATTTGTTGAACGTTCGGTTCGTTTCAATCCAATTTGATTTAAAGTGATATGAATAAGGACTAATATAAAACACGTCACATAATATAAAATTAACATATCATTCCAAACAATAAAGGTTCTTCTCATTTCCCCTGTGATGATGGATTATAGCTATAGGACGACAATGAACATACCATACCAGTAGACAGTAGTGGTGGGAATCGGTCTGGTTTTACATTCCTCATCCTCAAAAAAAAATTAAACAAAATTATTATAAATAAATGGTCAATTCAGTTTAAAATATAAAATTTAAATACTTCGATGAAAAATAATTTTACAAGTTGATAAAAATGAAAATAGGTGTTGTGTTAGAGAAGATTTAGATGAGAGTTCAAGTTTATATCTAAAAATTAAGATAAAAACATATTGAGAAATTTAAGTGTGGCTAGATTTGAGAGAAAATTAAAGTTGAAGGGATATTTAGATAAATGAGTATATATTTTTTTGAAAATCTTGTAAAATATCGGGATCATTGCAGATATTTTTTAGGATCCCCACAATTATTTATACGGTTACGATCCGATTATCTCTACAGTTCGGATATAAAAATCCATGTCTTAATCCCCATTTGAACTTCAGTAATAAAACTTCCCTGTCCCTATCTCCATAGGTGAAAATTTCCGGTTAAAATCCCCATAATTTTCGGATATCCCCTTATTCCCACCCCTAGTAGACAGTAGTACGCACGTCTTAAATTTCTGTATCCGAATCAGTAAGCTCAACTACAAATAATAAAATATACCATACGAAGAATTTGAATGCAACGTGCCAATAGCATTAATTAATTTCTGTATCCGAATCTGTAAGCTCAACTACAATTTGTCAAGTGTTGAAACTATTCTTTCAAGTCGGCTGGGCAAAAACAAATATCCAGGTCTATACTTCACCTAAAGAATCACCTCCTCATTCTAGAAAAATATCAATTCCAGACTAAAAGGATTACGCAAAATGATTTAACCAGATAAAGGTCGCATATCTGGAGCTAATTCACTGAATATGATCAGCACCTACACTTTTCAAAAACATCACATCCCCCAATTAGCATAGGGAGAATTCTCCATGTCAATTCTCTGTTCAGAATCCACTTAGACCAGCTTCTTCTCTGAACTAGCAGCAGCCACGCGTTGGCGCTTCCTCCAAGCTGGGATTTTACCGGGGAAAGCCCACCTTAACAACCTCTCCCATGCATAGCAGCCCAGAAACATTAGTAGAGCCCACAGCAAGAGCTTATCCCTCAATCCAGTCGGTAAAGGAACCAAGCTCAACCAATCATTCAAGTCCCTAAACAGATCAGAGGTTATGACCACAAAGAAACCGGATGCAGCTCCAAGCGCGTACAAGAATGGTTTGTTTTCGGGGATGCTCTGGTTGAAAGGATGGCCCATGTAGTTCACTGCAAACGTTGCTACCTGAAGCATCATGCTCACCATGTATGAAACCGTGTTCACTAGATTAGGGTGAAACTCTGACTCTGGTTCAATGCACTCTTCGGGCATGTGTTTCTCAGCCTCCTTCACAGAAGAAATCAAGAAAAGCATGTGAATTGCAAACTGTCCCATGAGAGAAAGGAAAACGTAGAAGCAGAAAATATTAGGGTGGGGCCGTGCAGCTGAAAGGGTGGGCAACGGGCGAGCATGCGAGATGAACAAGAAAAAGGCAGCTGTAAATACACCACTGATCGTTGCCTGGACATCACCCAGCTTGACGCCATCCAAGTACATCACACTTAAAACATATGCTGTCGCAAGGCAGTTAAGGCCGAGTATCTTGAACATCTGAAGGGTAGTCACAAGGGTGCTGCGTCCTTGACGGATTATGTCAGTGGTTGGGGCAACTGATGCATGCTTTGCTGTAAATGGCGATGCCATCGAGGCATCCCCCAGTTTGACAATAGGAGCTGAGCGACCATCACCCTCCTCATTCAGCTCATCCATCATCTTCTTCAGCTTCTGTCGTTGCTTCTCAGCAGCATTAAGATGCCGATTACTGGCTGCAAGGTTGCTAGATTCGGATCTGGTGGCAACTTTGCCTTTTGAAGAGGCCTCTGTACTGCCTGTTGCTTCTACAGTGGGCTTAGATTTCTTCGACTTCAATGACTTTGTATTTTCATCTTTAGATGTTCCGGATGAAGAGCTTTCACTTTTAGTTGGAGGCATTGCATTCAATAGAGCAACACCTACATGGGCCTGAAGAAAAGGTAGAGTGTTACAAACAATAGAAGGCAATTCATAAGAAAATACAGATACAAGATGATGTGTGACAAGGTAAAGTTGTCTTTAGACGAGAGGAAAAAAACTTTGCATTCTATAAATGTAACCGGAAAATTGTAAACATTGTAGTTCTCCAACTATCACTGACCAAATTAATCCTACAAGGTATGCAGAAAGATGATAATCATAAAAATAACTGTCTGAGACAGCTCCTGGAGCAGATCCTATCAAATAGTTCAGGCTTAATTGAGTTTATCCCTATATGAGTGGGGTTTTATTGGGGGTTAATAGTAGATTGACAACTGATGGCAATTGATACATAGTACTAAATACAGAAGTAAAAATAAGTTCACAGACCTAAAAGGCCTAAAACATAATGGCTGTAATAAACAATTTAAAACATTACCTGCTTAAGAGATAAAATAAGATACCTAAAACTCCTCGAATAAAATATTACCTGCTTAAGAGCTCCAACATCATTGGTCCCATCACCACACATTAAAGTCAATCTTCCAACTGTCTTGAAAGTGGTCATGATAAGTTCTTTCTGCTCCGGAGCAACTCTTGCAAAAACCTAAAAAGACATTGTGGTGTCAAGAACTTAGACAAAGTGATGCAGAAAACCAATAACAAATAGATGGTAGAGTTGCAACCTTAACGAAAGGAATGATACGTAAAATAGCAGAAGTCTGTTGTAACATCTCAATGCAGTCACCTCCAATACAAAGATCATGAGTCTCGGATAAAGCTTCAACCTGGTTCTCGCTGATATCAGGTAAAATCCTTAGATCAGTCAAGTTAACTAGAAGAATGAAAGGTGGAGTTCAACACACCTAATCAGCAGATCAATATGACTAGTTCTAGAAAAGAAAAAGTATGATCAAAACTTCATATGCAAGCCAAAAAGGAACCTAGATATACATGGAAGAACCAAGATTTATGCTGGGCAATTTTATCAGAATTTAAAACCAGTAAAAGCCTAGAGAGAAATTATGTCAGAAAAGAGTTGATAACCAGAAAAAGGCAACCTGTAGGGAATCCTCTCCGTCTCATCTGGTGATACCCACTCGTAAGCTTTACTATTCTTCATTGCACCAAGAATCAACGCTGGTTTTGACACAATATGAACTTGGCCAGCAACATGGCAAGCTGTCAAGGCTTGATCACCAGTTATCATCACCTAAAATTAAGAAATTTTGTTTTCAGAGAAAGACAAAGTTGCATCCCCAATCTAGGAATTCACCACTTAGAGAAGGAAGGTGAGATGGTAATGCATAAAGAGCATGTAAGTTGACAGAACAGGAAGAAGCAGAATTTTATATTCTGTATTCTGTTATTGCTCAATTAAATTTACATCTCTCGATACACACTTATATAGGCTCTAGGTCTTTTAGTACATTAAGAAGACCTTCTCAAGATAACTTTTAGTTCTAATCTACTAAGTTGATAGACTCTAACTACAATAAGGAGTCCTACTAAGGATAAAATCTAATCTATTAGGGAGATAAACTTTAAGTAGGATAATTACTACATTATTTACAAAAGCTGAAATTTCTCTCGGATAACTCACAGAGCACACTTGCAAGTATTTTCCACTAGCCCTAAAAACATCACAGTGATACGATACACAAATGGAACAAAGTATTTTCCATACTCAAAGGAAAACATGATTCAAAGGAAAGAACAAATGGAACATGGAAAACAGGGAGGGCATGGCAAAAATAATGAAATATAAAGAACATTCTCTTTGGACCCCAATACCCAATCTAACCAAGTTTTAGTGATTATTAGAGAAAATGGGAAACAAGCCAAGTTTTATGATCTGGTACAATTTCCTTTCTAAGATATACATACATGTATTGATCATTGATTGTAATATTAAGGTACTTACAGAAATTAATTCTTTTTTTCCTTTTTACATACATGCACTTTCGTACAAATTGGCAACAAAATTGTATATCATGGTAAAAAGGATCGAAATCTTGATGAAGGCATTACTGATATGAACCAATAACGTTCTAAAGATTTCATCTTCTTTCCTACTAATTTTTTTTATCCTAGCAAGCAAGAAAAGAGAAATCTTTTCCCTATAGAAAAGTGACTTAAATGATATAAAAAATTCATAACATGTTTGCATTCCATTAAACACTTCTTACAAGCTCCGCAACCTTAAGCCCAAAATCAGCCTGCAACTTAAATGTTGAATACATGCAGGAACAAATGAACTTGTGTACATGTAAGTTATCCAAGAAGTGTTAAAGCTTGAGGGGGAGTGTAAGTTGACAAGAAGTGTTAGAGTTTATTTCTAAGTCAGTAGTTTAGATTTACTAAAAGTCTTATTTAAATTAGGGATAAATATTATTTAAATTATAGATAAAAGTATAATTTTAGTTATACTGAAACTCTATATCAGCCTATTTAAAGGCTTATCTCATACACATTTAATTAAGAAGAATAAGAGAAAATACAGAGAAACACATTGTTCTCTGTTGAAAATATTATTTTTGTTCTATCGTTAAACTGTAGCTTTTCATATTTTATTGTTTATTGTTCACCGGCGTTCATCTTCTCCGGCCACCATGACCCCTTTCTCACATGGTATCTGAGCCACAGACGATCCTGAAGCCGCTTCTCTTCCGCTGCTGTCGAAGGTCATGAAACTATTTTTCTTCCGCTACTGACAAATCATCGGATCTGTCCGGTGAAGAATGCCTAATTACTTCCTCTGATATTCACCTCCATTCAATCACAAGATGTCTGGTAGTGTTCTTTTAATGGTTTTATCTTAGCCATCCATTGTAAAAGATAGAGAAAGGTTATAGTTTAGCCTTAAAAACTATCCGGTTCTATCTTAGCCATCCGTTGTAAAAGATAGGGAAAGGTTATAGTTTAGCCTTAAAAACTATCTGGTTATATCTTAGCCATCCATTGTAAAAGATAGGGAAATGAATTTACATCAAAGATCCAAGCTGAGTTTTTAGTATGTGTAACTACCAGCTTGAGGGGGAGTGTAGATTCCTGTCATCATAGCCTACATCTTTCGCATCAGAAATCCAGTCAGGAAGTGCAAGCTGGAGCATCCTGTGGAGCATCCAGTGGAGAATCCTGATATTCCAACTAATGCATCAATCAAATCAAAGACTCTCAAGAAAGGGAAGCATTTTTTTTCTAAGGAACAGCACGTCAAGTTTGAGTTGCTGTAAAAAAATCAGCAAAGATAAAATTGCTGGTTTTCTCTTCTTCTTTTTTGCACAAGGCATCGCATCCAAGATCCAAGCTGGTTCTCTACTACGTTTACTCACTAGCTTGAGGGGGAGTGTGGATTGTAACCCTGTAATTAGAGTTTATTTCTCAGTCAATAACTAGTAGTTTAGATTTACAAGAAGTCTTCTTTAAATTAGAAATAAAGTCTTATTTATCTTCTTTAAATTAGAGATAAAGTCTTATTTAAATTAAAGATAAATAAGAAGAATAAGAGAAAATACAGAGAAACGCATTGTTCTCTGTTGAAAATTTTTTTTTTCTATCGTTAAACTCTAGCTTTTCATATTTTATTGTTCATTGTTCACCGGCGTTCATCTTCTCCGGCCACCATGGCCCCTTTCTCACAGTTCACACGTAAGTTTTAAAAATAAATCCTATAACAAAGTGACTTGAATGATTTAAAAAAAATCCATGGCATGATTGCATTACAGTAAATACTTCTTACAAAATCTAAAACCTCAAAGCCAAAAATCTAACAAGCGACTTAAATGTTGCATATATGGGGGTATACAAATGAACTTGTGTGAGCACAAAAGTTGTCAAAAAATCCTATAGCAAAATGATTTAAAATGATTGCAATAAGAGAAATTTCGAGATTAAAATTTTGTAAAATCAATCACTTTCCTTATCACTTAGTGGAACAACACAACCACGTTTAGGAAGATATGTCCAGAAGAAGACGCCACTTACCAAATCATGTGAAGAATTCTTTAATTCAGATAGAATAGTGGAAGAGTCTGCTCTAATAGGACAGTTAAATACCTGAAAATTAAGTTTTGAGAAGTGAAAAAAAAAGTAACTTGTATCAAATAGTGTCCAGCAAACAAACCCAAAAAAACTGTACAAAGATGAACAAATTCATTGCTTAATGCTTACTGCAAAACCAGCAAATGTGAGGCCAGACTCTACAGTATCTCTCTCCATGCTTCTAGCTTCACTAACCTGCAGGAGACGTGACACAAAGTAAAAGAAATTACAAATGCTACACATGAGATCAGAAGGTTGTACAAATTTACAAGTAAAAGAAAGAAGTTAAAACTACAAGTCTTTGTGGTCTATCATGCATTTTAAGAAATTTATTATCTCATATAATAAATTGATAAGCTTCATTGTTTCCTACTTCTGGTTTTGTCCTCAGGAAGAGGGTGTCTAAACTCTAAAGACTTTTCATGATCAAGGTCTCTTATCTAGATTTGATATTATCTAATAAAGTCCTCTGGTGTAAAAACGAGAGAACTAATCCTAAGTAAAACCTAATTTCAACTAATCTAAAATCTATTAAAAAAGTGTTGCAAGATTTAGCACCAGAGTGAGTCCCTGGCCAAGTAACCGAAGTGGTTAGGAACTATATCCCATACGGAATTTAGACACTTAGGTTAAACCTGAATTCATGGGGTTGGTATATTTCAGAACTTATCAAGAATTCTTAGAAATCAAACCATAACCAAACAAAATGTTTCATTTAATTCGGTCATGGTTTTCATATACCTGAATTATATTGAAGTTCTAATTCTGGTTAGAAGAAAAACAAAAATAAGTTCATGAAGTTCAAATTTTCAAAAAATTCTAACAAATTGGATATTAAGTAGATAATGTGATAAACAAATTGAAATTATGTAAATAAACTAAGCAAAGTAAGATTAAGTATGTGTTTTACTTCGTCAGCCCTTTTGACTCTCAAATGATCAATTTATCCAAAAAACTGATATGCCAAAGATTAATTCCAACAACTGACGAGAATGATTTCAGTGACAGAATCAATTAAAATTCAGTTCATTGGGATAATTAGTTATAACCGAATTACACAAGCTGATACCAGTAAAATCACTTCTTTTCTTCTTCTTATTTTTCTACCCTAAAAAGAGGCCACGTTTTTGCAAAGGCGCCTGTCCACTGGTGGGAAGAAACACAAATTTGGGCCAGAAGTGTCACCCAGCAATCAGTTATAATCAAATTGAAACAATATTGCTAGCAATGTTATGAGTTCACAGCTATTGCACAACATCTTAATTTGCTTGAGAAAAGGAAACAAATAAAAATAATAATAATAATAGGCCGGAGGCATGTTCAATATTGAATCCATATGAAACTTACCGTCATATCAGGAAGAGACTTGTAAGCAAGGGCCAATACACGAGACCCTTGTCGTGTGTATTTCTTGTAGGTTTCAACATATGTAGGAGGCAAATCAACAAGTCTATCTTGGATAGTCTCAGGTGCGCCCTACAAACATAAGTTCACACTTCACACCAATGAAAAAAACTATTAAATGTTTTCTTCTTTCTAAATAACTAATATACATGGCATATATCAAATTATGCAAGCTAGCAAATGCATTCTGGAAGGTCCAAATCCAATCATTACCCCTTAATAAGATGGCACATGGAAAAGAGAGGAGAAATATAGCTTTAACCAACATACATAACAATGTCAACCCTTGATGGGTAACAGTGCTTCAAACATTCCTAAGCAAAAAAAACATGACAGGTGCAATGCTTCTGATTTGGCATAATAGAAATGATTGCGATAGTTTTAATGCATTTCAAGAATCCATAACACCTAAATTCAGCAATTTGAACAGAGTATTGTTGGAAAGAAGCTGATTGCAAAACAATAGATCTTTAAAAAAAGTAAAAGAGAAAAAAAGACAATAGCTAACAGACCTTGAAAAAAGCGAAAAACTCCTCCTGGACGCGAACAACAACTGCCATTCGTTTCAAGTGCGATGCAAAATGGTGCCTCTGCACAATCTGCACAGAATTGCCGCTTCCTCTGAAGTGCATAAGATATAAGAAAAGAGTGTGTTAAACCATAACTTCAAAAGGAAACAGATTTATGAAATAATGAGTAATTAAAATCACAAAATGCATGGAAACAAGATACGTTCATATAATGCAAGAAACACAAACAAGCATGCAATATACTGTACTTGCACTCCAATGACAGGCTGGTTTTATATGTAAACATCTAGACTAAATGTATATTCTAAACAATATTGAGCATAATTCATCAGTCCACTACAATAGAACTAACAACCAACTGCTGGTCCCAAACATTGAACAGTGTTTTTGTTAGGAACCCTGGACCAATGAATCAATAACCCAGCAGGTTAGATATAAATTAACATACATAAAATTACATATGTAAAATGAAGCTACTGAAATCTGCCAATCCTAACTGTATCAAAAGGCTTAATCCATCTATGCAGATACTATCTAGGAATTCACCACCCATTATCAGCTATTATTTATAAAAGTTTCAGTGACATGTTAATCAATCCATCTCATATTACACTTATATGTGTTTCTTGTCAAGACACAATATATCAAGCTGCAGTTGCACCCAATAAAAAGAAGCATTTATATTTTGAATTATTTGGGTTAATTTTTCATATTTTTCCTCCAAAAAAGGAGGTCTGAAACCAAGGTTTTCTTGTCTATCAGATGCCTTCATTGGTTTTCCTGAGCTTTCCTTCTAACTTATCACCTATCTGTTCAACTTGTAGACCACATTTACTTCACCACTAAGGATTTGCTACAAATTTAAGCAACAGTTAACTGACACTCTACTCAAACATAGTACCCCAAGAGTCTCGAACACATTAACACTGCAAGGCACTGGCTTATATTTGGAGATTTCCCCAAATTCTTAATTAGGAATGACAAAATTACAACCCTGCTTTTTTAACCAAATAATGATCAATTTAACAAGAACACCCTTTTTTCTTGTCTAGAAACAAGAGGCCAATTACTATCATTACGTTGTCAAAAAAAAAACTACTATCATTACAGTTCCAATAGGTCAAGCCTCAATTGCAAAATGTACTTTTTGTTAATGTATGAGATGGGGGTTCAGTTCAATCAGCATAAAGTATCTGGAAACAGAATCTTGATGTGTAATGCTTGCGTTGGAAGTTCAAGCACTTTCGAGGATGAAATTTTGTCGTTCCATTGTCTGAATTTTTCAAAAACATCTTTCTTCCCCTAGAAGGGGCAATACACTACTTGAATTTGTGTGAAGTATGAAGAGAATCAGGAATGCATGAAAGGGCTCTAAAAGTTAGAACCCTGTTGGTTAGCACGAGTAAAATAGAGTTATAATTCTATTAGGAGTTGTAATCTTATCCTAACAAGTAGTTTAGCTTTATTTAAACTTTGTAAAGAGATAAAAGTCCTATCCTTGTAGTTAATTACCAAGGATAAAACTCCTTGTAAAAAGTCTTTGAAAAGACTTTCTGTTGTACATCGAAATTAACAGAGTAATTCTAATAAAACTCTGATTTCTACATGGTATCAGTCTAGACCGATCCTCTTTTCCATTAAAATTATTCTTCTTCTCTGTCGACATCTCCTTTTTCCATGGGTGGATCAGATTCTTCCTCTGATGTTAGCACTCCTGTGACCTCTCGACAGGCTGATTTTTCATTACCCGATGCCTCTCTTTCTCCCATTACCTCTTACAAACTTAATGGGAACAACTACCTTCCATGGTCTCAATCTGTGAGGCTTTATATCACTGGTAGAAGAAAATAATCCTATCTTTCTGATTCTCAGAAAATTCTAGAAAAAACTGATCCTACTTACAGCACTTGGTTAAGTGAAAATACCATGATCATGTCATGGTTGATCAACTCCATGATTCCTGAAGTAGGAGAAAACTTTATGCTCTATAAAATTGCTTCCGAAATCTGAAATGCTGCTCGAGATACATATTCAAGTATTGATAACACCTCAGAACTCTTTGGGGTGGAAAATCAAATCAAAGATCTTCGCCAAGGAGAGATGACTGTAGCTCAATATTTTGGGGTTTTGACTAAATGCTGGCAGCAAATTAATCTATATGAACCTAGTGATTGGAAGTGTTCTGAAGATGTTATTTTTTACAATAGTCTAAAAAACCAGAAGAGAATTTTCCAGTTTTTGTCTGGTCTTCATGGGGAATATGATGGGGCCAAAAGCAGGATCTTGGCCACTAAACCCCTTCCCCAAGTTCGTGAAGCCTTCTCGAAATAAGAAGAGAGGAAAGCGGCGTTCCTTGATGGCACCAGTGTCCGGCAAGCAGATTCTTCTCGCACTCCTTCACACTCCACCTCCGAAATAAACAAAGGGGAGACCTTGGTGTGAACACTGCAAAAAGGTTGGCCATGTCATGGAACAGTGTTGGAAACTGCATGGGAAACCGGCCGAGTGGAAGCCTCCTCAATCCAGATTCAAGAAGGAGGCTCACCTTGCATCTCTTGCCATCTCTCCCGCCCACTCTACCGGCAGCTCCTCCTAGTTTTAGCAAGCGGCAGATCGAGGAGCTTCAACAACTTTTCAGCCAACTGTCATCTAAATCTTCTCCTAATGCCCTCACGACCACGTAAAGTAGCATCTCTTGTTTGGCCACCAATAATCTTTGTTTTGGATAGTAGATTGCAGGGCTTGACCATATGACAGAAATCAAGCCTTTTTTTCTACATTTAGCGGTCACAAGTCCGCTTCCTCAATCGAGAATAGCAGATGGTTCTCTATCCTGATTAAAGGGAGTGGTTCAATTGATTAAATGATCAGCTAGTGTTATCTGATGTCCTATATGTTCCTGATCTTGCTTGCAACCTGCTATCTGTGAGTAAATTGGTTATGAATGTTAATTGTGATGTTAATTTTGGGCTTGTTGGTTGTGTTTTTCAGGCATGGGACTCGAAAAGGGTGATTGGCAGTGCTAGGTTGTGCAATGACTTATACATACTGTTAGTTAGTATGCATAACCGTGTGTTGTAAAGAGTTTTAGATAGAGTAGGAGTTGTATGTTATCTTTATCTTAACTAGTAGTTTGAATTTTAAATTTGATCTTTGTAAAGGATAAAAGTCTTATCCTATAGGTTAACCACTTGGTGTTAAACACCTCTGTAAAAGTCTATATAATAGACTCTCTTTCACTAATGAATAATAAGAAAAACACAGAGAAAAACTCTGTTTCTCACATGGTATCAGTTTAGGAGCCGATCCTATCTCTCTCGTCTTCTCCTTTGCTTAATTTCCATGGCCTTTTTGAAACCACCACATCGAAATTAGTTCCCAAAATAACTCTCGTGCATCCAATTTGAGATCTCGGATGCCTCTCTCTTTCCCAATCACATCCTACAAACTAAATGGGAACAATTACCTTCAATGTTTTTTGGCCATCTCACCTCTAAATCTTTCACAACCGCCTTATCGGCTAGTGAAGGTAGAATTTCTGTTTGGCCACTTCAAATCCTCTATCCTGGATTATAGATTCCGTGTGCCTCGACCATATGACAGCAACCTTGGCTATTTCGCACCTTTAACCATTGCAACTCTAAAACCTCCATCAAGGTTGCAGATGGGTCTCTGTCCCAAGTACAAGGAAGTGGCACTATTCAAGTGGGTGATAAACTGGTTTTGCCTCATGTGCTATATGTTCCTAATCTTGCCTACAACTTGTTATCGTTAGTAAGTTAGCTCAAGATACTAAATGTGATGCTCACTTTGGAATTAATGGGTGTGTATTTCAGAACAGGGCTCGAAGAAGGTGATTGGCGGTGCTAGGCTATCCAATGGTCTCTATATCCTTGATGAATTACCACCTTTGATTGCTTGATTTCACGTTGTTTTAAGACTTCATCTTCTTCTTTAAGTAACCCCGATGATATTATGTTGTGGCATCTTAGGCTAGGACATCCAAATTTTGTGTATCTTTCAAAATTGTTTCCCAAGTTATTTAGCAATAAAAAGCCTCATTCTTTTAATTGTGAAGTATGTCAAATTGCTAAACATACTAGGCAAACATATGCTCCTTCCTCATTTACACCCACATCTCCTTTTCTATAATCCACAAAGTGATATTTGGGGTCCATCTAAGGTAAAAAGCTTGTGCAGGTCTAGGTGGTTTATTACCTTTATTGATGATTATTCTAGGACTACTTGGACTTTCTTAATGAGGGAAAAGGCAGAAGTTGCGTCAATTTTCAAAACTTTCTATCAAATGATTGAAAATCAGTTTGACAAACGTATTAAGGTTGTGAGGAGTGATAATGGGAGTGAATACCTTAGTCAATCTCTTGGGTGTTATTTTTGGGAAAAAGGCATTTTCCATCTTACTTCTGTGTCAATACTCCACAACAAAATGGTGTTCTTGAAAGAAAAAACAGACATCTACTAGAGGTTACAAGGTCTCTTCTTTTTTTTCAGCCAAAGCACCTAAATATCTTTGGGGAAGCCTTACTTATCGCCACCTACCTTATCAACAGAATGCCCAATAAAACCTTGGGTTTTGCGGTACCAATGTAAGTCTTATTCAAACATTTTCCTCACTTTAAACCACTTTCATCTGTTATTCCTCTTAGGGTATTTGGCTGCATGACTTTTGTTCATGTGCATGATAAAAATAGAAGTAAGTTGGACCCTAAATCAATCAGGTGTGTGTTTATAGGATATTCCTCTAGTCAAAAGGGTTACAAATGCTATTCTCCTATTTCTAAAAAGACCTATGTCTCTTTTGATGTCACTTTCTTTGAGGATAAACCATATTTTGCGAGGATCTGAACTTTGGGGAGAAAAATGATGAATTTCAGCCCTTTGTTCCTCCACCTTCCATCATTTCTCCTCTACCGGACATTCCTTTCATATCCTATCCTGAAACCACGAACAGAAAATACTATATGCCGTAAATGCACTCTCCTCATACCAACAAATCACCAAGTCCTTGTACAACACCTCTTCCAAAGACCTAGGGTCTGAGCACAAATTTCCCTACTGCATTCACAAGTGATGACAGTCAATTTAAGGTGTATACCGGAGAAGAAGAGCCCCCTAATGAAGTAAATAACCAGCCTAGCACTTGTCAAGAACCGGACTCAAGTCCCATTCTGTCTTTGAACCGAGCTTAAAATCGCTCTGTCGAGATTGAAGGTAACATTCCTCCTCAAGATTCTAGTGACCTTGATGACTTTCCTATTGCTATTAGAAAGGGAGTAAGAAAATGTACTATGCACCCAATTAACAAATTTGTTGCCTATGGTAAACTTCAGCCCAATTTTAAGGCCTTTACACCCAGCCCTAAGCAGTCTGCAGATTCTAAAAGCAAGAGAGGAGGCCTTGAAGAATCCCAAATGGAAGAAAGTCATCGAGGAAGAAGTAAGGGCACTTGAGAAAAATGAGACATGGTGTTTGACAGATCTACGAGGAGGGAAAGAGGGCTGTTGGATGCAAGTGGGTTTTCACTATCAAGTACAACTCAGATGGGAGCATTGAAAGGTATAAGGCAAGGCTGGTGGCTAAAGGTTTTACACAATCCTATGGGGTGGATTATCAAGAAACCTTTGCACCAGTGGCTAAATTGAATACTATTAGAATCTTCTTTGTGTCCATAGCTGTAAACAAGGACTTGAAATTACACCAACTAGACATCAAAAATGCCTTTCTCAATGGGAGTCTCGAGGAGGAAGTATATATGCAAATACCACTGGTCTAGAAGGTAAAACAGCTAGAAATACAAAGTGTGCAAACTCAACAAATCACAAGTATGGACTTAAACAATCTCCAAGGGCCTGGTTTGAGAGGTTTGCAAAGGCTATGGTAAAGAATGGATTCAAACAAAGTCAGCCTGATCACACCTGTTGAGAAAGGTTGCAAAGAATCGGTAAAATAACCTTATTAATTGTGTATGTTGATGACATAATTATTACTGAGGGGATGATAGTACGTAAATTGAGAATTTGAAGATTGTTCTTGCCCACGAATTTGAAACAAAGGACTTGGGGAGTCTAAGGTATTTTCTGGGTATGGAAGTAGGAAGGTCAAGAGAAGGCTTAGTCATCAATCAAAGGAAGTACATCCTAGATCTTCTTACGTAAACCGGGATGCTTGGATGCAAGCCAGCCGAGACACCCATGGACCCGTGGTTGAAGTTCAACAAAGAGGAAGCTGGTAATCCGGTTGACAAAGAATCCTATCAACGATTAGTTGGAAAACTAATTTATCTTTCTCTAACAAGGCGGACATTGCCTACTCGGTGAGTGTAATAAGCCAAAGACACATGAGTGATCCTCGAGAAGAACATTTGGAGGCGATTAATGCATTCGAGGTACCTAAAATTCACACAGTCTTTGGGCTAATTTTCATGAAAATTCCGCATGAGCAGTGAAGGTATACACAGATTCAAGTCGGGCGGGAGAGCTCACCGATAGAAGGGTCGGTTAGTGGATATTGTGCTTATGTTTGGGGCAACTTGGTTACTTGGAGAAGCAAAAAGCGGTGTGGTGTCAAGGAGTAGTCTTGAGGCGGAATTTAGAGCATTAGCTCTTGGAATATGTGAAGGAATGTGGATAAAGAGGCTTCTCAAAGAGCTAGAGTTGGATGAAAAGACGATTCGAGATCTATAGTGATGACCAATCAGCAATGAGTATTGCTAAAAATCCGGTGCAACATGAGAACCAAACACATTGAAATAGATAGGCACTTTATCTATGAGAAAGTGAATGGTGGTATTGCACACTAAACTATATTCCTACGAAGCCGGATAGCTGACATCTTTACTAAGGCACTTCCAAGAGTTATTTTTGATGAGTTCACATCTAAACTGGGTATATACAACATATACACAGTTTGAGGGGGAGTGTTAGTTAGTATGCATAACCGTGTGTTGTAAAGAGTTTTAGATAGAGTAGGAGTTGTATGTTATCTTTATCTTAACTAGTAGTTTGAATTTTAAATTTGATCTTTGTAAAGGATAAAAGTCTTATCCTATAGGTTAACCACTTGGTGTTAAACACCTCTGTAAAAGTCTATATAATAGACTCTCTTTCACTAATGAATAATAAGAAAAACACAGAGAAAAACTCTGTTTCTCACACATACTTGATGGACTCCCCTCTCAGAATTCAATTTTTTCCACTTGCCTTCAGACTTCAGTTTCCTCCACCAATTCGATTTCTAGTGAAATAATGCTATGGCATTATAGGTTAGGACATCCCATTTTTTCTATCTTGTAAAGTTGTTTCCAGTTTATTTATGAATAAAAGTCCTTCTTTTAACTGTGAAATGTGTCAAATGGCCAAACATACACGAAAACCATATGTTTCCTCCAAATTTAAACCTACTTCCCCATTTTCTATTATTCATAGTGACATTTGGGGCCCTTCTAAAGTAAAAGGCATCTTTGGGTTTAGATGGTTTGTGTCTTTTATTGATGACTATTCTAGAGTCACTTGGACATTCTTGATGAGAGATAAATCTGATGTTGACACAATCTTTAGAAATTTCTATCAGATGATTGAAACCCAGTTTGAAAAACAAATTAAAATGGTGAGGAGTGATAATGGTAGTATCTTAGCAGGTCTCTTGGGTCTTTTTTTAAAGAAAAAGGAATTTTGCATTTAACTTCCTATGTTAATACCTCTCAACAAAATGGAGTGGCTGAGCGAAAAAATAGACATCTTCTAGAGGTCACTAGGTCCCTCTTATTTTCGGCTAAAGCTCCTAAATATCTTTGGGGCGAAGCTCTTCTTACTGCCACATACCTTATTAATTGGATGCCTAGCAAGACACTAGGATTCAAGGTACCTACTGAAACACTTTTGTCTCACTTTCCAAATTTCAAACCATTATCCTCAGTTCTTCCTCTTCGAGTCTTTGGATGCATAGCCTTTGTTCATGAGCATAGCAGCAATCGGGGTAAACTTGATCCTAGGTCACTAAGATGTGTGTTTATAGGATACTCCTCGAGTCAGAAGGGCTACAAATGTTACTCCCCATCCCAAGGAAAAACCTATGTATCCTTTGACGTCACCTTTGAAAATCAACCTTATTTTGCAGGTACAGAAATTCAGGGGGAGAAATACAGGGAATTTCAGCCCTTACTTAACCTACAACCTATCATCTCGTTGCCTATCCTTGATGAAAATCTCAATACTCAACAGTTTGTATCCTCCTTGCCTTCTTTGCCTACCTACGATGAACCTATGACTGCTACACCTAGTAATCCTATTGAAATACCTTCTCCTCAGTCAAAAATTACCAGTCCTTATACAACACCTCCTCCAACACTTAAAACCACCTCAAAAACTCCACTCAAGGTGTATACAAGAAGGAAAGGACCTGTAACTGAAGAACAAACTAACACTTGCCAAGAGCCTGCTTTGGGTCCTGCTACCGGGGAAATAAGAGGTAACATTATCCCACAAGGCTCTTCCACTGTTGATTTAGATGATTTTCCTATTACTATTAGAAAAAGGGTAAGGAAATGCACTGTTCATCCTATTAACAGATTCGTTGCTTATGGAAATTTATTGTCTGGCTTTAAAACCTTTACTGCTAGTGACAGTGTGAAGATTCCCAACACATTAGAAGAAGCTTTTGAAAGTCCGGAATGGAGAAAAGCTGTTGAAGAGGAGGTTAAAGCATTGCAGAAGAATAACACTTGGAGTTTGACTAATCTGCCGAAAGGGAAAAGGGCTGTTGGGTGCAAATGGGTTTTTACTGTAAAGTACAAATCCGATGGGAGCATTGAAAGACACAAGGCAAGACTAGTTGCTAAAGGGTTCACTCAATCATATGGAGTGGACTATCAAGAAACTTTTGCACCAGTAGCCAGGCTAAACACCATCAGAGTGTTGTTTTCTGTGGCAGTTAGTAGAGACTAGAAGTTGCATCAATTGGATATCAAAAATGCATTCCTAAATGGAAGACTTGAGGAAGAAGTGTACATGGAAATTCCACCAGGCTTGGGAGGAAAGGTGACAAAAGAGACAGTATGCAAGCTAAATAAATCACTCTATGGGTTGAAGCAGTCCCCTAGAGCATGGTTTGAGAGATTTGCGAAGGCTATGGTTCAAAATGGTTTCAAGCAAAGCCAAGCAGGCCATACTTTGTTTAGAAAGGTGGCATTCAATGGTAAGATGACTCTTTTAATTGTCTATGTTGATGATATGATTATCACTGGGGATGACATAGAAGGGATAGAGAAGCTCAAATCTGTTTTAGCAAAGGAGTTCGAAACCAAGGACTTGGGAAGTCTTAGGTACTTCTTGGGAATGGAAGTTGCAAGATCAAAGGAAGGTTTGGTTATCAATCAAAGGAAGCATATCCTTGATCTACTCAGAGACTGGAAAGCTTGGGTGTAGACCAGCTGACACTCCAATGGACCCAGGTTTGAAATTTGGTAAAGAAGATATGGGGAATCCTGTGAACAAGGAATCCTACCAAAGGCTGGTTGGAAAGCTGATTTATCTTTCACTCACTAGACCAGATATTGCATACTAAGTGGGCATAGTTAGCCAGCATATGAGTGACCCCCGAGAAGAGCACTTAGAGGTTGTTAATAGGATCCTAAGGTACCTGAAGTTCACACCAGGATCTGGGCTTATTTTCAAGAAACACCAGGACAGAACAGTGAAAGTGTATACAGACTCAAGTTGGGCAGGTGAATTAACAGATAGGAGATCCGTAAGTGGTTATTGCACCTTTGTATGGGGTAATCTGGTTACTTGGAGAAGTAAAAAACAATCGGTTGTCTCTAGGAGCAGTGCAGAAGCAGAGTTTAGGGCAATGGCCCTTGGGATATGTGAAGGAATGTGGATTAAGAAACTCCTGACTGAACTAGAGTTGGATGGAAGTTCACAGTTTGAAATTTATAGTGACAGCCAATCGACAATGAGCATTGCAAGGAATCCTGTGCAGCATGACAGGACCAAACATATTGAAATAGATAGACATTTTATCCATGAGAATGTCAACAATGGGATTGTAAAGCTGAACTACATTCCTACCAAAGACCAGCTTGCGGATATCTTCACCAAGGCACTACCAAGAGCAACCTTTGATGTGCTTTCATCCAAACTGGGTGCATACAACATATACACACCAGTTTGAGGGGGAGTGTTGGTTAGCACGAGTAAAATAGAGTTATAATTCTATTAGGAGTTGTAATCTTATCCTAACAAGTAGTTTAGTTTTATTTAAACTTTGTAAAGAGATAATGTAGTTAATTACTAAGGATAAAACTCCTTGTAAAAAGTCTTTAAAAAGACTTTCTGTTGTACATCGAAATTAACAGAGTAATTCTAATAAAACTCTGATTTCTACAAACCCAGCTCAAAATAGGAGTAGAAATGAAATTGCAAACATATGAATCAATAATAGAAGCAAAATTGACTAGTGAGCAAGCAAATTACTTTCTTGGAATAGCCTTCTCATCAGATTTATAACTCCAATCAATTCCTTTTAGTGCAGCCTTCTCAAGAGGATCACCGACCTACAAGCATTTGCAAAACCAACAGTAACTTACAATTGTAAAATACACATAAATTTAACCAAAATCCTAAGAATAATAGATGACATAAAGGAAAATCCAGCACGGGGCACTCAAAAACATTCAATACTTATCAGATAGAAAAGAAGTAGCATTCCAAAAGTAATTACAAGGAAGAACCCAAATACAGAATTATAAGCTTTGATTAAAAAAATCGCGTACCAGTTTGTTGTCTACAAACACCAAGGCATGACAAGAAGCCAGAATCTCAACTGTGCGTGAAGGAACTTTAGTCATATCAGATTCTAATTCTGAACTGTCATTTAACCCAACAACTCCAGAGAACTCCTGGAAAAAAGCAAAGAAAAAAGAATTCATTAAATGAGAATAAAACATTATAGAAATAAATTCTTGCTCTGTTAGTAGCATACCATATCATCTGATGTCAATGTTCCAGTTTTATCGAAACAACATATGTCAACCTGTGGAAATAAGCAGCAGGACGCACTGAAATCAATATAATGCAGAGCAACATGAAGGTAATGTAACGCATCAATTACTACAAAATCTAGCCAAAACAAAGAATAGGAGAAGTGCAACAAAAGAATATATAGCCTGTAACCAAGGTTACTAAAGCAACAATTTATCTTTTTTAACTACTTACTTCATGCAAAATTTCCAGGCCTTTAGCCCAGATAAAGAATAGATTGCACAAACCTTTCCAGCAAATGGGATTCGAAAAGGCTCTGTACAAAATATTCCACGCCGTGCAAGGGCAATTAAAGATGTATTAACAGCTATTGATAATTCCATCGGTAGCTCTGGGGGAATCACAGAAGTAATAATAAGAGAACAACTCAGGAAGAGCTTGTATTTGCTTCTTGTAGGATCTTCCAGCCCCTACATGTAAAAATGACATTATTATCATATACCAACCGAACATGTCAGCCTAATAGTGTCTCCACTACCTCAAGAAGAATTAATTTACCTTTTTAAGTACATAACCGGCGGCAATTATTGCAAATACAACAAGAAATAAGATAAAGAGGCCATTTTCCCGGTATTAGCAGAGAACCACAAAGACATAATTGAAAATAAATACGAAATGAATATAAATAAACCAAAAACTTAAGCTATAATTGAGAAAACATCGATATGAAATTACCCTCTCTGTAGAAAACAAAATTGTTCTCATAAGTTTTCCTTGACTTGTTTCAAACCCAGTGCGCAGAACAACAGCCAAGCAGCCACCATCCGGAGTTCTCAGAGGGAAGCTCTGGCTCCAATTAGAAATATAGGAATTTAAATGAAAGGAATAAACATGAGATGTTTTAATAACTAAATTTTGGCATTACCTACCTTATCAGCCGTGTGCTGCAATATTTTAGTCCCACCAAACAAAATATGATTCTTGTCACGCTTGGAAGATAGCTTCTCCTCAATACCCCTGCCTGTTATAGAAACCTAGGAAAAAAGTTTTACCTCATATTAACTGTCACTGAATAAGGTTTTTCTCTAGTCAGCTTCTATGAGAGAATTAACGTGGAAAACAACCCCATATGAAGTGCAACATATATACAAACCAATTGATCTAAAATAAAATCTAAAGTTATAAGAAAAGCTTTTAAAGGCAAAAGCAGAAGTAGGCTTAGACAATACAATTTTTTCAAGTCAGACTAATACTAACCATTAACGAGAAATATAGTTAGTTTTACGACAGAAACTTTACATTCAATGATTGAACTCCCACAACAGAGATTTTACACAACTAAACATCAAATATCAGATGCCTAAGAGATCATTATTTTATACCAAAATAGGAAACAAGAAAGGAATTAAGAAGAAGAGATCCACCTTCCATTGAGGAGTAGACTCGCCTGTGAGAATGGCTTCATTCACAATAGCACTTCCAGCTAGTATATGTGAGTTATCCGAGAGAAATTTCAGCTTTTGTAAATAATGTAGTAATTATCCTACTTAAAGTTTATCTCCCTAATAGATTAGATTTTATCCTTAGTAGGACTCCTTATTGTAGTTAGAGTCTATCAACTTAGTAGATTAGAACTAAAAGTTATCTTGAGAAGGTCTTCTTAATGTACTAAAAGACCTAGAGCCTATATAAGTGTGTATCGAGAGATGTAAATTTCATTGAGCAATAAATGAATACGAATATAAAATTCTGTTTCTCCTGCTGTCAACTTACATGGTATCGTCTAATTTCGATCCTATCATAATTTTCTTCTCACGGAAAATCATCCTCAATCAACATCGAGTGAGATGCGTTCTCCTCAACCTCGATTTGTCAAGTATGGCAGATTTTTCGAAATAATGAGTTCTCTCTGTTATTTCTAATCAACAAAGTGGCTTTACAAAACAAATGATCTTTGGAGGCTGCGCAAAGAATGTTCAACAAATTTAATGGCAAGATGAAGGAAATCTAGCCCTAGTACATGATGGTGTCCAAGACAAAGCCTCCTCCATCGCTCTTGTTTCTACCGATCTGCAAACAAATTGGATTATTGATTCTGGGGCCTCGACCACATGGTGGTAATAGGGCTTTATTCTCTGTTTTTAAAAAGTCTTCTTCTCAAGCTTCCATTAAAGCTGCAGATGGTTCTCTATCTCCCATCAAAGGGACGGGCTCTGTTTCGTTAGATGGTAATTTGATCCTTAAGGATGTGTTATTTGTCCCCGACCTCGCATGCAACTTGATATCAGTGAGCAAAATTTCTAAAGACTTGAACTGCTCCTTAAGGTTTCTCGATTCTACATGTTTTTTGCGAGCCTTGGATTCGAGGAAATTTTCGGTTTGATAGCAAAATAAAAATGTTTCACTCGACAATGGGGAGAGTTTTTCACTCTTGCCTTAGAGATTTTTTTCGGACTAAAGGTATACTACATCTTAGTTCTTGTGTAGATACCCCACAACAAAATGGGATTTGAACGTAAAAATAGGCATTTATTAGAGGTTACCCGAGCCTTATTATTCACCCATCTTTGTTCCAAAATATTTGTGGGGGAAGCCTTATTAACGGCTACATATCTTATAAATAGAATGCCTAGCAAAGTCTTGCATTTGAACTCCTAGAGATGTTTTCTTGGAAAATTATCCTACTTTTAAACCTATGTCATCTAATCTTCCCTTAAAGACGTTTGGGTGTACTGTTTTTCTAAAATCCACAGATCCTTCAAGTTCCAAACTAGATCCTAGGGCTTTGCAGTGTGTTTTCGTTGGATATTCTTCACTTAAGAAGGGCTACAAATGTTATCACCCTCCTTCTCGTAAGTTTTTTGTCTCTTTGGATCTCACTTTCTTTGAACAAGTACCTTATTTTCCTAAGACTGAAAATCAGGGGGAGTGTTGGGATAATTTTCAGTCTCCTAACAGTCAGGTTCCTTCTTTTTCACCTTCTTTACCTATAGCTCCTTTGTTTGTGAAGCCTCGAATTTTTTAAAAACCGATACCCTGTTTCTAACACTACACCTCTACATACTTCACCTAAATCAACTATTCAGCCCACTAACCGATTCTGGTATATACGAAAAAAGAAAGCCATTCCAGGCTGTGTTGCAATCGACACTGCCGAGAATTGGACTTTAGTCCCAGTGCTGTGAGGATAAAGGAGGTAATGATGTTGAAATTTCTCCTCATTTACTTGAACTAAAATTACGCCTATTGCTAAAAGGAAAGGGGTAAGACAAAGTGTACAAAGCATCCTATTCAGAGATATGTTGCTTATAGCAATCTGATGCCCTCTTTTAAAGCTTTTCTGACTTGTCTAGATGAAGAACAGATTCCCAAGACTATTGAAGAAGCCTTAAGAGACTCCAAGTGGAAGAAAGTCATTGAGGAGGAGATTACAAAGACTAGAAAAAAATGGCACTTGGACCATAACTGATCTTCCACAAGGCAAGAAACCAAAGTGGGATGCAAATGGGTGTTTGCTATCAAATACAATTCGGATGGGAGTGTGTGGGTACAAAGCAAGATTGGTGGCCAAGGGTTTTACACGGACCTTTGGAATAGACTATAAGGAAACTTTTGCTCGGTTGCTAAGTTGAACACCATCGAGTCCTGTTGAGTTTGGTTGTTAATCAGATTTGAAACTTCATCAACTTGACATTAAGAATGCATTTCTTATTGGGAAACTAGAAGAAGTTTTATGAAGATTCCTCTGGTTTAGAGTCCAAGAGAATAGGCAGAAAGTTTGCAAGTGGGGATGATCACTTTATGGGTTAAAGCAATCACCAAGAGAGCTGGTTTGATAGGTTCACTAGAGTAATTCGGAAAATGGATACAAACAGTCTCTAGCAGATCATACCTTGTTTTCTAAGGTAACTCCAAAAAACAGAAAAGTTCTTTTGATAGTATACGTGGATGACATTATTGTGATTTGGAGATGATGAAGAAGAAATAAGCCACTTAAAATCTCTTTTGAATAAAGAATTGAGATGAAGGACCTAGGAAAGCTTAGATATTTCCTAGGCATGGAGGTGGCTAGATCAAGCAAAGGTCAGTAATCAAACAAAGGAAGTATGTTCTTGACTTACTCACAGAGACGGAATGTTGGGTCAGTAAACCAACCGATACTCCTATGGACACAGGCCTAAAGTTTAGCAAAGATGGGTCTAGTCCAAAGCGGACAAGGGACTTTTTAGAGATTAGTTGGAAAATTGATTTATCTATCCCGACCGGGCCGGATATAACCTTTCTTTGTGAATATTATCGGTCAACACATGACAAATCCGAGACAAGAGCATATGGAAGCAGCTACCAAGATACTAAGGTATCTAAAGGGTACACCAGGACATGGTTTAATATTTAAAAAGACCCTTGATAAAACAGTCAAGGTTTATTCGGACTCAATTTGGGCAAGTGAATTGGTGATAGAAGGTCAACAAGTGGTTCTTGTTCTTTTGTGTGGGGTAATCTTGTGACTTGGAAGAGCAAAAAGCAAACTGTTGTATCAAGGAGTAGTGTGAAGTTAATCTGAGCTTTAGCTCTTGGAATTTGTGAAGGAATCGGCTAATGAAGCTTCTAAAAGAGCTAGGCATGGTTCAAAACGAGAAGTTTGAAGTGTTCTGTGATAACCAATCTACAATTCAGATTGCCATAAATCCAATTCAACATGACAGGACCAAGCATGTTGAGATCGACAGACACTTTATTGCAGAAAAGCTTACAAGTGGAGTAGCTTCTTTAACCTATGTTCCCTCAGAAGAACAAGTGGCGGACATCCTTACGAAAGCCCCCGCCAAAAGCTCTCTTTGATAAGTTCTTATTCAAGCTGGGACTATACAATGTATATTCTCCAGCTTGAGGGGGAGTGTGAGTTATCCGAGAGAAATTTCAGCTTTTGTAAATAATGTAGTAATTATCCTACTTAAAGTTTATCTCCCTAATAGATTAGATTTTATCCTTAGTAGGACTCCTTATTGTAGTTAGAGTCTATCAACTTAGTAGATTAGAATTAAAAGTTATCTTGAGAAGGTCTTCTTAATGTACTAAAAGACCTAGAGCCTATATAAGTGTGTATCGAGAGATGTAAATTTCATTGAGCAATAATGAATCTGAGAATATAAAATTCTGTTTCTTCTTGTTCTGTCAACTTACAAGTATAAGCATGTCTCTTTGAATGCAGACTTATCTTCTTCATTTGACCAGACGACCAGACCAATGGAGACAACATCCCGTGCAATAGATCACATTCGGATAGTTTCACCCACCTGAAACTCCCAAAATTTTAATGATGAATCTAAAACTCTGGAAAGCTTTAAAATAATGGTAGTAGTAATAATACTACTAATAGTAAGAAAAATAATAACATTAATAACAAAATCTCTCTCACACACACACTATATGAAACAATAAGCTAATGTTTACAGAAACATACTTCCCACATCGATGCACCATTAGAGTCTGGTTGTCCACTCTGACGCGTCTTAACTCGCTTAAAGTTTTCAACCGACTTTTTGCCATTGTTGACTCAAACATGAACAGCATGAATAAGGTGAACAAACTGTAATACCAATACTCATCGAGACACCAAAGACCAACACAGAAGACCTATAAAAGATGAGATAAAAATGCCACAAAAAAACTCGGTCATCAAAGAAAAATTACACGACATTTTAAAGACATTTTGAACAAGGAGAAAACCTGAAAGACAAAAAAGGGCTCCATGCAATGCTCTTTCATTAATTTCTGAAAAGTAGGTTGTGGATATTCAAATCTGCATTACAGAAACACATCCATGTGAACATGAAACATTCGTATTATTATCAAAAATTAAACATAACCCAGAATGTAGTTCATAAATCATAAGTTCACAACTGATATGTGTGAAGAATCATAGAAAACTTGGGGAGGGGGGGGGAATTGTGTTCTGTAAATTAAATTAGGTAAGAATAAAAACAAAAATAAAACATTAGAGCAGGGGAATATTGACACTCCAAAGAATCCAACAGTAAAACCAAACCATTATTCCATGGCTAAGCACAGTAGGGTAATCAAAAGGTTACTTTCAATGGTCATATATATCCAGGGCAGGTCAAATCAAAACAAATTGACAGGCCAAGTGAAATTTATTCTGATAGCAACATACACATTGCGCCCCCATTTTTCAGTTGCACCGAGAACTTTTGTATCAGAGCCATGGCCGGTACATTTTAGGTAATAGCCAAATGTTTCCTTTGTAGGATATGGAAGCTTGCAAAAGGTATCCTCCTCCTTAGAATAGATGAAGCACTGCTTCCTGAAATCAAAGTAAATCTCCTCCACATCTTTCGCAGATGACGAACTAGCTACCTATGCAATTAATCAAAAAAAGTAAGAACCCAAAGCGGAGGGGAAAGAGAGGCAAACTAGGAGCACTGGAAGCAAAATCTGAATCGCACAAATCATATGAAATAAGAGAGTTGAAAAGGGAAGAAAGACTTCAGATCCAAATGGGGGGGAGCAAGCAGAGATGCAACAATTAAATCACACAGATTACACAAACAAATTCCCAGAAGGAAAAACTTGTAATGCGAAACCAATTCTGGCATAAATATTTTATGTAAAAGTGACTAAAACTAAAATCATGCATTTGGTTCTGCGGAAAAGTGGAAACCACATACTACTGTTACAATTAATAATACTAATACATCTATTTTCCCATTGAAATGCTCAATTTGCTTTTACAACTTCCATAATAAAAAACAAAAAGCAAGAAACAAAAGTAAACTAGATAATACCTACATGATTAAAATGAAAAAAAATAGAAGAGAGATAGAAACTTGCCTGCTTACGAATAATAAGTGGCACTACCTCTTTCGAACCACAAAACTTCGCCGGAGTAATTTTGCAGACATCTGCATGGCGAAAATCATTAACCTGTGCACACCATTATTCCAAAATTCGAAAAATAAATAAGTAAATCAATCCTAAACTTGTACCAGACCGGAATTGCAATAGAATCTTTATTACCTTGTTATATTGAACAAAACACTTGAAATCCACGGACCAACACGTGAAAAGCAAAACCAATGTGTGAGTGACAGCAAGGCCGCCTAAGACGATGGCTGCATCAACGAAATCTATGCTAGGAACTACCATAGTTAACCAAAGGAAATAGAGTATTGCGAAAGGCCAAACGTCTAATCTCCATGTTGTATGTTTCTTTCTAAGCAAATCGACTGTGTCCACTACTTTCCCACCAACATGGAACCTCGACATCTCAAATCCACCGCCCTGTTTCTTCACCGATAAAGTGGGTGCAAGGAATGGAGAGGAAAACAAAGGATTAGAGAGGGAAGAAAACTGATCGATTTGGTAGTCGTTAAAGTAATTATAAATCCGATAATTCAATTTATAGGGAAATTGATAAAAGGAATTCATAAGATTGCCTGAAACAAAGAGATCTGAAACTGAAACCCTAAAATCAAAATGAATTAAAGTTGAAATGAGACTGGACAAAGGAAAGACAGAATAGAATACCGATTTGGAACGTTTATATAAAGTTTAATGAATCACCAAGTCTAAACTAAATTTATTAAAATCAGCGAAATTTATTTCATGCACTTAAAAAAAATCAGAAACGAACCTTTAATGTTATAATATTTAATTTAAAATTTATGATATATAATTTAGAATTTAAGGATTAGATGTTATCTTAAAAAAAATAAGGCTTATATATTAAAGTTTATGATCTTTGGTATGTATTATTATTTTTTGGGTAAAGTATTAAAATAGTCGTTGAACTTTGTTAAAAAAACAAAACTGTAATCAAACTTTCAAATGTTATAAAATAGCAATTAAACTTTATGTTTTGTAACAAAATGGTAGCTTCGCCGTTTAAAAATGTAACGTTGCAATTATAAAAATTTGAATAGTAGCACGTTTTGTCCTTCATATTTATAGATTCAATCCATTTAGTCCTAATTAAAAATAAATATATTAAATAGTAAATAAAATAATATATTAAATAGTAAATAAAATAAAATAAAATTTAGAGAAAATTCATCCAATCGGGTGATGACACATGCCGTCATCTGATTGGTTGATTAATTTTATTTAATTAAATTAAAATTATGACTAAATTGATATGTTAGGTAACTAACATGGACCAAATATGTAATTATACAAATTTCTCTTAACTATCACGTCACTTTCTCCGTTAGATTTTAACGGTAGGTGATCAAAATAGGAGCACTTTAAAAGTTTGATAGTTTGATAGACGAGTTGCTTAATTAGGTGGTCAAAATAGGAACGACATCATAGTTCGGTGGTCACCTGTGTAGTTTACCCTTATTACTTTATTATCCTCATAAATTTAGGTTGGGTAAATATACGTTTAGGGGTGAATGTTCGATCGAGTCGAGTCAAAAAAATTGAGTTATTCGAGTTGACACGTCATATTTTACAACTTAAAATTTATTTTGAAAATTTTTCGATTCGAGTCGAGTTTACGAGTTCCTATACAAATTTAATTATAATTATTTATTATGTTATAATACAATTTGATTCCAATTTAAACGACTTTCTCTAATCATATAAGATATGCATACATATTTCTTCATGTTTTTCATATATAGCATATATTTCTTCATATTTTTTATATCGGCATATATATATATATTAGGAAAAATTAAAAAACTCGACTCGAACTTAAAAATCAATCCACTAATTACCAAAAATTTCGAGTTATTCAAGTTATTTGAATTTCCATTTTACAACTTAAATTTTATTTGAATTTTTTTCCAGTCGAATTTATGAAATTTCAAGTCGAGTCAAGACGAGTTGAGTTTTTTCACCTCAAATCGAATTAAAAATTTTGATCTTTTTCGAGTCGAGTTTTGCTCACACAAAAACATTTGAATTTGCCATAAATGTTCAATTTGGTATTTAAGTTTTTGAGAGGCCAATTAAGTACTTGTTGTACTTAGCTTCAAGGTTTAATTGTGTACCTAACTTTTTTTAGTCTATTCAATTATTTGAATTTAACTTTTTTGTTCAAATTAGTACATGGAGTTAGTTTTATTGTTCAAATTGATTAAAAATCATAAGTGTCAATTTATACTAAAAAATCAAGTTTTTATTCTGATTTAAACCAATATGTCAAGTTTGGATATTTATTAGACCAAAATAATCTTTAGATCGCAAACTTTACCTTAAAACCATGTTCAAATATCTGGTTCAACCATAACAACTTAAACACCAAATTCATGACAAATCAAACTTATGTACCTAAATGTATATTTACCCATTTAGAATTGACTAGAATTTGACACTTTAACGTTAAAAATATAAAACGTTGCTAATAGCATAATGGCGTGGTGATTAAAGTCTCCTAATTGATATTTCATTGGTTAGATGTTCAAATGTTATTAATATAAACTTTTGTACTCGACAATCATGGTCTAAGTTCGAATACTCTTCTCGAAAGAAGACATAGTCTCCATGTTGGTTAGGTCACGAAGGACTGGGCGAGGACCTCTTTGCCCCTGTTTTCTTTTTTGATTTTTGTGATTTTTTCTCTCTTATATGTAAGTGTCTCGAGTCGATGATTTAGCTCTTTGGATATATTTTTTTTATAATATTTTTCTTGACACTTGCATGCAACTTTTGAAATACTTTGTCAAGAAAAAACGTTATAATTTAACAGACTTTATCATTTCTTTTTTGTCGTCCTATTAACCCGATCTCTTATAGATATCGGAGAATCTCACTGACAACGACTCCTCATTTAATGACATCATCATTAATTTATTTTTTACCTCCTGGTTAGGGTTAGGGTTTGTCTAATTTATGTTTTAGGTCGTTGTCATCCTTTTTTTTTTTTTGCTAGGAGTCCTTGTTCAGCTTATATTTTTTTGGGCTTCTTGTAATTCAAATATTTGTTTGAAATATTTTATGAATGAAATTTATCTCTCTTCATAGAAAAAATATCCTAAAAAATGGACGGTTTGAATAAATAAATTGAATTAATTGGTTGAATTTGAAGTAGATATTATACTTTAACTACACAAGTTGAATAAAAATAGAAAATCTGTCGAAATAAGTTTAAAATTTGGAAATGAGAGTAAAAAATCAATTTAAAATAAAATTAGATAGTCATATAATCGATTATGACAAATAGAAGTTTTGATAATATCTCGTTGTCATGTGTTGCTTAAGAGGACAAGAAAGTTACGAATTATATTGTCAGGAAAGTTTGGTATTGAGTTCAATATTCGTAAGAATTTTTTCTTTTCTTCTTCTAAGTTGTAAGTACGGTTTAAAAAATATATTTCATAAAACAAAAAAATTTAAAAAAAAATTGTACAAATGTTAATGTTTGATTTATTAGTAGTGGAAACTTTTAAGTATATAAGTAATGTTTAAATATTATCATAAGTTGAAATTTTAAATTACAAAACTTAAATATTATATTACATTAATTTAATTTGTTTGTGAATTTTTCTTAATTTTACTGTAAGTATATGAAATAAATTTATAATTTATAATAAAAATCTATAGTAATTCTTTAGAATATATGATAAATAACATAAATAAAACTTCTAATCTTATATTTATTTGTAAGGTTTACCTTTGTTTTACTATTTATCCAATTGTTAAAATAATGAAAAAACGGACCAAACGATGTCGTTGGGGTGTTGATGTGTTAGGCTAATGGAGAAGAGCATTTGTTGGGACTAACATTGTAGGTGTGAGTTATGTTGGAGTTAACTCACAGAACTTGTTACAATCAAGTCATGAAGATGGTAAGATAGTGCAAGGTGGATTCGGAGCCGAGCATTGAAAGAAAAAAGTTTGACCATGAAGAAAAAGATAGGGAAAAGTAGACAACGTTACACATCAGACGATAACAGTAATCATAATGAATTAAAAATTTAATGATTTTATTATAAATGTAAAAAGTTCGATAACTAAAACGTAAATATTTTAAAAGTTAAATGATTATTTATAGAATTTATTCTAAAAACTAACATGCCACATGTCTTAATCCTATTAAACACCGGTTGGGAGCCCAACCCATATTTTGGAAGAAATTATTTCCACGCTCTCAGAAGCGAGAAAACGGGTTCGTATTTGGCACGTGCTTAATGTCACAACAGTGAGTTTGGTCCAAATCACATGCACAAATAGCTGCTTTAAGAGGTTTTGAATGAGATTTTAGGCATAAAGAAACCACAAAAAATTAACCCGATTTATAGATAATTCTAGAAGACACAAGCACTTTAAACTATGTGAAAAATTTCATGTAAACATAGATATTTGTCCCTTATTTAGAAGATTTATTTTAAGAAATATTCTGATTTTGTACTATTGTGGTTGATGGGTTTCGATTTTAGCAATCGATGTAAATTATTAGGGACCATCGGATGTAAGAGTATTTAACTATAAATATAGGTCTTCCTCACCTCATTTGTTATTGTTTATTCTTGAGTGTTCTTCTATTATTCTTCGTTGTCGTTCTTTTTAGTTTACTTTCGCTTAGAACGTCTACTTAGGAAGTGTTTGATCTTCCGAAGAGAAAAATTAAACTTACTTAGCCATTTATTTCGAGAACATCGTCTAATCTCGTGACATTAACATCTTCACAAAACAACCCGAAAATCTAAACTCTTAAAAAATAATTTCCCTTATAATTTCTGTTTTTATTTCTTGTCTTCTTCAACCTTAAACCAATAAAAGAATCATCAATAATCCAAGAAATACAACAAAAATTGTTTTATTTGGAGAAAAATAAATAAAACCCAATCATGAGATTTGCAAATTTCTTTCATTTTTCCACTATCTCTTTGGCTAGATGGTTTTTTCAAATAAAACAAATATAGTTGTAAATTAATGTCAAAAAGCTGCAAATAAGATCGACAATACTTTAAGGTTGACATTGTAAAGTTTCAGGCATTAACTATTAAAATTTTCTTGCTGTAAGGAAAAATATTGCTTTTTTCTCACGAAATCTAGTTCTGTTTGGTGAACTAAGGCCTTTACTATTTGTGACGGTGCTTTCTTTTTCACCGTTGTCGTCTATCATGTTGAAACAAATTAAATAAAAGATATTTTAAATAAAATCTAAAAACAATATATATACATACATATATATAAGTACAAAAATTAAATATTTTCTTGAACAATTTATAAAGTAAGAATCTATGGTTTTGGTGGAATTGGACAATTCTCAGAGTTTCTATTTGTCGCTGTTGTTGTCGTAGTAATGACTATAATTCTAACCTCTCCTTGATAAATGAGAACCTCTACAATTCTAACGGTATAGCATAAATAATTCTTAGACTAATCTCTGGGTTTTTCTGAGGTTTATTACTTTGTGAAAACGAAAAAAATTAAAATAATTTAAAATTTATTTATATATATAAAAAAAGAAAACCAAGCACTTATAAGCTGATGGTTTGTTCCTCGGTGTCGATTTATAACAACCGGTAAATTTCTATTAGTTGGATTATTAATGTGTATAATAAAGTAGAATTAGGATTTATTTTTTATTTTAATTTTTATTTAAATTAAAAATTAATTTTAGATTAAAATGACTAAATAAACAAAAGGTATATTTATGATAATTGTTTATTGAGTTAATTGCATAGGTTGTCCTCAAACTATGACCCCATTCTTAATTGGTACCTAAACTTTAAAACATTCTATCAGTCTATAGACTATTACTCCATTTTAAATTGGTCTTTAAACTTTAAAATATTCTATATTAATCCTCAAACTATTACTATCATTCTATATTTGATCTTTCAATTATCGCGCCGTTAATTTTACTAGTTAAAAATAATTAATATATTTTTTAAAGTCTTGAGAATTGAACTAGTGACCTTCTAAATGGATTTAATATGTTTTTGAAAGGTCTTGAGAATTGAACCTGTAACCTTCTAAAAAATCCTCAGGACCTTCAAAAACAAATTATGATTTGTATAACGTGTTCAATTATTAGGACCTTGAAAACATACTAGTTTTTAGTAAGTAGAGTTTACGACACGTTAACGAGAGGATCAAAGACACTAATAGTTTAATGACTGATATAGAATGTTTTAAATTTTAGTTACCAACTTAGAACGTGAGTCATAATTTAGGAACTGAAATAGAATATTTTTAAAGTTTGGGATCAATTTAAAATCAACTCATAGTTTGGAAACAACCTGTACAGTCATCTCTTGCTTATTCAATATTGTTGTTAGCATAGAAAAACTTGGATATTCTTATTCTCATGACAAAGAAACTCGGTTCCAACAGTTTTGACCTGATATAATTTGACATGGTCCATTTTTTAAACATTCTGGGGTTAAATACAATGTCTAAATTTATTTTTCTAAATTTATTAAACTCACTTTATTTTTTAAAATGTATATTTCTTTGATGACCTCGAGTTATATAACAGTTGATTTCTAACCAAAGCTGTTATGAGTGTTGATTTTTGAATTTACACAAAGTTGGTTATAAGTTGGATGCTTAACAATTCTAATTAGGAATAAGCCAACTGGCTTGTGTTTGAAAATAAGTCAATTGGACTTTTAAGTAGTATTTAAATATGTAATAATTAACAGGTACCTTTACTATTGCTTTTTTGCTTCCAATGATTAGAAAATCAACAAAACTAGTTTGGGACTAAAGTAATACCTCTACGGATAAAAAAAAGAAATTGTTTAATTGGTGTAACATTTTAATCATTTTCATTTAGTCAGTGATTTTACCTGCAGAATCAACAGCAAAAATACAAATGGTAAAACTAATAACCAGGAAGGAGTCTAAATTAGCATGAAAGAACATAATGACAGGTCCAAGATGAGTTGATAGAGTTTAAAGAACTAAAATATATTAAAGTAGCATACCAGATCAACATTTGGAATATCAAGACCACGAGACGCAACATCAGTGGCAACAAGAACAGTAAATTTTCCTTGCCGAAATCCATTCAATGTTTGATGTTGAGAAATATGGCCATACAATGGCTTAGAAGCTATGGTATTCCATCTCTTTTTGTTTTGTGTAAAAACAATGATTTTCCCGCCCTTCGCATGATCCTGAAGATTCAGTTTTTCATGGTGGGTGAACCCGTCTTAATTTTGATTACTGCCAATACCGGTAGCGTAACAACACTGCGTTCATGTTTAAGAGCCAAATGATAAAAGAATTTACTCACAAGAAACCTTCCTCCATGCTAGTCTGACACAATTTTACTTCATTTTTGTGAAAAAAACAATGAAAACACAAGCAGAACAAAATGATCCGGCAGTGTCGAGAATGTAAAGAAAATGATCAGAACAAATTGAGTTGTGTTCATGGGATCTTCAAATTCTTATTTCCAAAAAAGAATCATAATGCCAGTTATCATTACATAAATCAAAAAATTTAAACATTCTTGACACTGAATCCAGTATTCTGGTCCACTTGAATCTTCATTCCTCAGCAACAGCAAAAAGATCATTCTCTCCCTCTTGAATAGATCGTTTCTTCTTCAGCAAGAGAGTCCTTGCCTTGCTCAAGCAGGAATTGCTAGATTTGGTCATTCTCTGATAAGGAAATGAAGCATTCAAAAGCAAAGTTAGTGCATAATTCACCCCCTTTGTACACCAATGTATATATATATATTTTTTAAAAAGTTACCTTTACTATTTGCTTGTTTTCTCTGCTCACGAATGGCAGAAGAGAACTATCTTGCTGTATCGGAACCGGACGATGAAAATAACGAACTTGAACCTGTAGAATCAGAGCAAGAAACTAGACATGATCAATCTAACAGCCAAAAGAAGTACACAAGGGGAACATTAACCATTCATTCATGAATAAGTATAGCTGACCTCCTCTCTTTCGGGTTCGTATGGCAGATTGCTGCAAGAGTTCCTTGTTTCTGGACTAATCTCGAAGATGTCATGAAAGTTTTGATTTCTCTGTTTATGGAACAAGCGAGTGTTTTTAGTATAAAACAAAAATCATACAGGAATTTTAAGGTAAAGATGGTTAAATATACCATCATATGATTGACAAATCCATATTCTCCTAGAAATTGCCTTATATACTTCATCTGCAGTCAAATGGGAAGCGGTTCAACTTCTTTGCGAGATATGAGCAAAGATAAACCAAACATCAAAGAAGTGAGAACAAAGTTCAGTACCTGGATTATCTGAGACCTTGTCGACAATTTGAGATTCCGGCCATTTATTGTCTCACAATAACTTTGACACTTCTGAGTGTAAGTTATGGATACATGCAACTTCTCGGAATCCTTAGTTTTGGTTGAGAATTTCTCCAGACAGTTGCTCTCGAAAATTAAAACTAGCGCCTCACGAGCCGCTGCACAAACTGTTTCATCCTCATTGTTTAGTAAGTTTGAGAAGCATGAAGTTGCTCTGCATCCAAATTTCCAAGACTATCAAACTAAGCATAAAAGAATATAGAATATTTACAGTGAATCGAACTGTTTAATCAATAGACTCACCCTTGCCAAAACTTGTAAGTCACCCTCCATCCGTCGAGGGTGGTAAGGAGAAAGGTCCAGGCAGATATAGCAGCAGGTAGAACAGCCGGTGAATGTTTCTTTTTCATCTGAATTGATTAAGTAAATTACAAAATATCTTGAGGAGAGTATCTAAACATCAAGGATTTAATTTAAATTTTAATTAAAATTACATACAGTCGAGCAATGTGCAGGAAGAATGAAGCTCCATATCAATTGCATTGCTTGTTCGGTCTCGTACGAATTTCTCGCGCCGAAGAATGTAACAATAGCCAAGCACTCAAGAACCTGCACTTGTAACAAAGTTCATAAATCATAACCATACAAACAGAATATGAAAACAAATAATCAAACTGCAACTAGATAGCTGATTGGTTAAAATACAACAATTACCTTTACAATGTCAACTTTAGGTTTAAGTTCATGAGAAACTACAGATAATACATCTACGTATATTTCGTACGAAACATCAACAGATTCAGTAATCATTGCAGTCAATCCTACAAGAACAGAAACATGCATCAGTTTAAGTTGAAGTTCAAAACCTAACAAATAATTGCATTGCCATAAAAGATTAAAGTTACTCACCGATAGTATATACTGCATTCTCTATCTCCTAGGCCGACTTTTTCGAATACAACAGAGACAGTAGTAAACCAGTGTTACAAAGCTGCAAACAAAATTGTATATACTTTTATGTTCTGAAATTCTGGGTATTAACTACTAAAATCTGATTTTTGTGAGGAAAAATATTGCTTACTTCTTCTCCACGAAATCTAGCTCTATTTGGTGAACTAGGGCCTTTACTATTTGTGACAGTGCTTCCTCTCTCACCGCTGCCCTGCATTGTGTTGAAACAAGTTAAACAAAAAATGTTTTATATAAAAACTAAAAACAATACATGCACATACATATATATGTTATGTGCAAAACTCAAACCTTTTCTCGGATAACTTTATAAAGAAAGAATTGATGGGTTTCGGTGGAATTGGAGAATTCTCAAAATGTCCATTATCATCGTTGTTGCCATAGTAATGGCGACTAATGTAACCCCTCCTTGATAATTGAGAACCCCTACAACAGATAAAGTTTCAGTATCAAAGATTAGAGGAAAAATAAAGAAGCAATGGTTGAGTTTGTTTACTTACATTCTGGAATTTTTGGGCGGCATGTCTAATGGTATAATAGAAACAATTCTAAGAACAATCTCTGAAGTTTATTCCTTTGTGAAAACGAAAATCAAGAATTTATAGGTTAATGATTTGCTCTTCCGTATGTGTATGATAAAGTAGAATTAGGATTCCTTTTTTATTTTAATTTATCGACAAAAGGTATATTTATTGTAAAGGTATATTTATGATCATTGTTTATTGAGTTAATTGTATTAGGATTTCGTGGAGAAGAAGTTATTTATTTATTGACAAAAGGTATATTTATGATAAAGTAGAATTAGGATTCCTCCCTGCTGTGTAATGGAGGAGACGGGGGGAAATTAAGGAAATATTTTTTTAGGAAAATAATTGAAAAATTACCTATTAAATATAGAAGAATATTTTTTTGGCCCACTTAAGGTAAACTCGCGTTTAGCCAAAAGCGAGTTTTAAGTTCGTGCTTAGATAAAAGCGAGTTCTATGTAAAAAAAAACTTGATAAATTATTATTATTTTTATTTCTTACCTACCCACTCAATACATAAATTCCGCTTAGTTAAGCGCGAATTTAAAACTAGCTTTTGACTAAACGCGAGTTTACCTAATGTGAACCGTAAGGAAAGTATTTTCTACATAATCATTAATGAGATAGTTTTTCAATTATTTCCCTAAAAGATAAGATTCCCTTAATTTTACACTCCATTAACGTCTTTGATTTTGAATCTAAAAACCCCTTTTATCTTTTTTTTAAAACCCTAAATTGGAAGCCCTAAGGAAGAACAAAATCTGATTTCCATCCGATCAGCTTTAAAAGAAAGAGGAAAGGGAATTTTAATCCCTAATTTGAAGTTCTCTCTCCCTCCTCAAGGCGAGATCTCCTTTTCCAAATTTTTTTAATAATTGAATTGTTACGTCACTCATTCAGTGTTTCTTCTGCTTTCCTCTTTTAGAAATTTGATTTTGGTCATGAATTTTTTCATGGCAGTACCAAAAGCGGCACATTCAAAGACGGTGATCTCCTCGTCAACAAGGACGGTGTTCGAATTGATGAATTTTTGTTTTGTTTGGTTTTGTATTAGAATATTCCGATGTATGTTCTTTTGTTAAGCAAGTCTTCCAACACAACATATACTTGGTTTTATTTGTATCACCTCTACCGTCATGAAATTACATGCTGTGAAGTTGCAACATATATAATAAACGGTCTAAATTTAAGGGAAAGAATATCGGGTTTCTCATAATGAACATCGTCTGAAACTGAAACTCTAAAATCAAAACGAATTAAAATTGAAATGAGACTAGACAAGGGAAACAGAAAATACCGCTTTGGAGCATATATAATATAAGTTAACGAATCACTAAATCTAAATTCATGTTAAAAAAAGTCTAAATTCAGTTTACTAAATAAAACAGTCTAAAATAAATTCACTAAATCTAACTTTTTTGCGTTAGCCGACGATCGACAATCACCTAGATATTGGTTCTCGATCGTCGGTTTATTATTATTATTTTTAATAAAAATATCTGTCTTTATGGCACGCGTTTTCTTTGTCGATATGCGTTTTCTTTTGTCATTCTGACATGTTTTCTTTGTTATGTGGTTTGTTTTATTTGTCCTTGTGGCATGATTCAGCATATCCTAGCAGTCGTTTGTTGCTCTCACAAAGATTTTAATCGACGCTAGTTTTTTATTGTGATTTTATCGGTGGTCATGCAAAGTTAGATCTCCAGGTTGTGCAGAGGTGGCCGGTCCTCCTCCCGCCGCTGCCGGCGACGGCGGCCCGAAGTTGAAAACTTTGCACTTTTCCAAACCTCCTCGACGTGGTGAACTCAAATCCGATGTCGGATTTTCACAAGAACACTCCGATATCCGTAGATCTAACGAGAACAAAGGTATGATTTTTTTTTACCTTTTCGAATATGCTTTTTTTCTCTCTTTTTTGTTTGAATAGTAATATGAGATGACTATATTTTTTGAATCGGGAAAACCCTATTTTTATTTTCCAAAAAACCCTCTTTTTATTCCGAAATCTCTTTTTTTCTATTTCATTCCAACCAAAAAACCTCATTTTTACATGCGATTTCATGGGTTTTATACCCGGAGTTTACAATATAATATGCAACTTGGAAAATTTCAGATCTGAAATGTTTACTTTTTTATCTGTGCAGGCGGCAGCTTTGGGCGGTTGGATGGTGACTGTTGCGCGTGGCCAATGATGGCGCGCGTGGCGGCCACACGCGGTGTGGGTGGACAATGGGGGGGTGCAGCGGCAGACTATAGGGCATATGGGGTGTTTAGAATTTTTTAGGGTTTTTTAGGGTTAATGGCATTTCTGTAATATTGGACTTAATGGGCTTTTTTGGGTAATTAGGCTGGTGGGCTTTTGGGTATATGGATTTTAAATTTTAATTTTTGGGTAACATGTATGGGCTTTAAGGCCCCGGTCAAAATGGGTTACTACAGCTGCCCCTCTTTGCTCATTTTTGTATAACAAGAGTAGAGCAAAGACAAAACTGTAACCATTTTTTTCCGGTCGGTTAGGGTTTCTTTCTCTGGCTACCGCTTCTTCTTTGGGCTTCTCTTGATCTTCTTGGTCGCTCTTCAAAATGAAGGATTCATTGGGGGAGTCAAAATCTGAGGTGATCCTTTGGAAGAAACAAAACGAGTTTGGCTTGCTACGGCTGATGATGACGCAATACCTGGAGAAAATTTGACCTAGCTACAACACTGATGAAGAGGCAAGGTTTGCAAAACTTGATCCAGATGCAACACTGACGAAGACACATGATCGAAGGATGAAGGTTCAGCACAGCTACAACACTAACGGAAAGGCAGGACCGGAAGTCGGTAAATTTAATGAAGAGTTTCTTTTGCATTTTTCCTAAATGCACAGAGATCAACAGTTTTGAGTTGCCTTTACCGGTAGCCGTTTGCTCCGGGCTAGTTGTATCATTCCCCTGGGTACAAACAGTTTGTACCAACCGTGACATTGGATTTCTCAAAGGATTTATTTCCCTTCGACCATTTGCGAAAATGGCTTTTCGATGGACATTTGAATTATCCATTGTCTTAAACTTTCCTGTGTTTAAGCACGTTGTGCCAACATTTCTGTCAGACTTGTCGAGATAGTTTGATCCAGCTACAACACCGACAAAGAGACAAGATCGAAGAATATAATGGTTCGACCAAGCTACAACACCAGACGAAGAGGCAAGGTCTGAAGTCAATAAGGTTTGATCCAGCTACAACACCGACGAAGAGGCATGATCGAAGTATGAGGGTTCTGATGTCTAATCCAACTGCAACTCTGACGAAGAGACATTATCTGAAAGAGTAAATTTGGCTCAACTACAACACCTGACGAAGAGGCAAGACCGAAAAATAGTATGGTTCGACTAAGCTACAACACCTGACGAAGAGGCAAGGTCTTGAAGTCAATGAGGTTGATCCAGCTACAACACCGACGAAGAGGCAAGACCAGAAGTTGGTAAAGGTTGACCTAGCTACAACATCGACGAAGAGGCAGGGTCTGAAGTCAGTAAGGTTGATCCAGCTACAGCACCGACGAAGAGGCAAGATCGAAAGACAGTAGATTTGGTCTAGCTACAACACCGACGAAGAGGCAAGACCTGAAGTCAGTAAAGGTTTGACCCAGCTACAGCACCGACGAAGAGGCAAGGTCTGAAGTCAGTAGGGTTGATCCAGCTACAACACTGGCGAATAGGTAGGATCAGAAGTCAGTAAATTTTGGTCCAGCTACAACACCCGACGAAGAGGCAAGACTAGGATTCGACCGAGATACAAAAATGACAAAGAGGCACGGTCTAAAGGTGAAAGTTTTGATCCAGCTACAACACCGATGAAGAGGCAAGATCAGAATTTGGCATATTTGTTCAGTCATTCCATCAATGGAAGGACAAAATTGGATTTCAGAAACTTGGATTCTACCGCACTATTAACGGAGAAGCAGAATTGGATAACAGCGGGTCAAACCTCACTAAACCATCAACTAAGGAGTAGGAATGAACAACAACTTGGAGCTTACTACGCCATCAATGACGGAGTAAGAACGAACGACAACTTGACCTTAGCCACACCATCAACGGGGGGACAAGATCAGATAACTTAGATTCTACAACGCCATCAACGGAGAAGCAGAATTTGGATAACAACAACTCAAACCTTACTACACCATCAACGGAGAAGTAGGGATGAACCGCAACTTGGACTTTACTATACCCTCAACGGCGGAGTAAGAACGAATCTTGAACCTAGCCACACCATCAACGGAGGGACATGATCGAATAACTTGGACTCTACCACACCATCAACGGAGGAGCAGAATTTAGATGATAGCAACTCAAACCTCACTACACCATCAACGAAGAAGTATGGATGAACCATAACTTGGACCTTACTACGCCCTCAATAGCGGAGTAAGAACGAATCTTGAACCTAGCCCCACCATCAACGGAGGGATAGGATAGGATGAAAGCAACTTAGACCCACCACTCCATCAACACAAGGGGCGGATCGAACAGCTGCAACTTGTACTCAACCTCTCCATTAACGCAAGAGGTGAGATTGGATATCTGCAATTTGAACCTTGTTACGCTATCAACGGAGGAACAAGATCGGATGAGAGCAACTTGGACCTGGCTACACCATCAACGGAGGAACCAGATCGGATGACGATAATTTGGACCTAACCACTCTATCAACGGAATGGTAGAATCAGAGGATGAAGCTTTGATTTTTTTTCTTATTTTTTATTATTTTATTATTTTATTATTTTTCAAATTTTTTGTTTTTTGTTTTTTTTTGGAATTTTGGAATTTTTCTTTTTTTTTGTTTTTTTTAGATACAACTATAAGAAATATATAATATCCGAGGAAGAAGTTTGGTCTAGCTGCGACACCGACGAAAAAGCAAGACCTGGATAGGGTTTGATCTGCTACACCACTGACGGAGAGTCAAGATCTGAAAAATATGGGATCCACTACACCACCGACGGAGAGATGAGATCCGGGGGAAAATTTGATCTTGCAACACCACTGACGGAGAGGCAAGATCGGGAAAAGTAGGATTTGCTACATCACTGGAGAAGAGTTGAGATCCAGAGAAAACTTTAATCTGTTGCACCATCAACGGTAGCGCGAGATCTGAAAATGAAGGAGAACATTAATTAGTAATTGTTCAAAATTTTGCCATTGAGCTGGATGTTTAAGCTTTTCTGCATATCCGACCTTCTTCGGGGCTAGAGGCTGATCATTATGTTGTTGCCCCCGTAATTGAAGTTTTTCGGTCTCCTTCCTATACCTATTTATGTGCTCCAGCCAAAAAATGAATGCATGATGGACGCCCCTAACTTTATGCCTAATTTATGTTTAATCCATGACAACTCGTGTGAATGTATTATGTATGCACTTGATGCCAAATGATCTTAATGAATGCGTGAATGATTTTTTTGCCCCTCGAAGGGATGCCACTGACTCTATGTTGGTCGAATTGAGTTCTTGAACATGTCTTGCGGAAATGCCCCCAATCTTCCTTGGCTTTGATCATCTTCCTCTATCTTTCTGGGTTCATGTCCCAAAATTATTTTCATTGAACTTCATCTAGAAGTGTCTACTAGACGTGAGGTCTTGTAGAGGTATGTTGTCTGTATGAATGCGAAGGTCATTCTTAAAAATGCCTTTGGACCAGGCTCTTGCATAGGTTCGTTGAAGTGCTGGATCGGTCAACTTCCACTTTATCTGGTATTGCCGGCACAGGGCATCCCAGGGACCAGTTTTAAAACTGTAAAAGTATGCATATAAATGCAAGGTATATGCCCTAGATGCGAAGGTATTGACTCAAAAATAGTTATCGCGGCTCAACTTCCGAACTCACGGGATTTGTTCGAACTTTGAATGTTGCATTGATATCTAGGGTACTAGATTTTCTCCGATGATAATTTTTTTCAAATTGAGAACCAGTCGCGAATCAGTACTTTGTGCGAATGAAATGCAAAAATTAAAATGATGCGATCAAATCCGAGGTCGAATTTTCACAAAAACACTCTGATATGCGTAGATCTAACGAGAACAAATGTATGATTTTTTTACCTTTTCGAATATGCTTTTTTCTCTCTTTTTTGTTCAAATAGTAACATGAGATGACTATATTTTTGAATCGGGAAAACCCCTATTTTTATTTTAAAAAAAACCCTCTTTTTTATTCCGAAATCTCATTTTTTCTATTTCATTCCAACCAAAAAACCTTCTTTTTACATGCGATTTCATGGGTTTTATACTCTAAATTTACAATATAATATGCAACTTGAAAATTTTCAGATCTGAATGTTTACTTTTTTATCTGTGTAGGCGACAGCTTTGGGCGGTTGGACGGTGGCCGCTGCGTGTGGCCAATGGTGGCGCGTGTGGCAGCCACGCGCGATGTGGGTGGATAATGGGGGGTGCAGCGGTAGACTATAGGGTAGAGGGGGTGTTTAGAATTATTTTTTAGGGTTTTTTTAGGGTTAATAGCATTTATGTAATATTGGATTTTATGGGGGTTTTTTTTTGGGTAATTAGAGTTATTAGGCTGGTGGGCTTTTGGGTATGTAGATTTTAAATTTTAATTTTTGGGTAACATGTATGGGCTTTAAGGCCCGGTCAAAAATAGGTTACTACAACCTCATTGTTTTAGACATTCGAACAGAATTTGGATACATTGTCACAGTCACAGTTTTTTGTTCGCGATTGAGTTGTGGTAATGATCGTGTTGTCAACGCGCCTTATGGTAATATACATTTATGTTGTTTGTTGATGGTTTTACCTTTCATCAGTGATCTTTCGTGGTGTTTGTATCTATCTTTGCCTTATTGTAATATGCATTACTCCTCTAAAATCGAACCATTGCCCTGTTAATTTTTTTTCTAATATTTATAATTAGGATCTAATTTTTTCAATACAATCAACAATCTTTAGAGCAATTGGTTAAAGTTCTTAGTTGACACCATCCTCTCTCCCCTAAGTTGTGGTTCAAAATTCAGTAGGAGCAAATTCCTCCACTCTTCCCTCTAGGTAGAAATTGTTCAAAAAAATGTTATCAAGGGTCTACTATTAAAATTTAATTTTTGCAATACTTGTTATTAGTTTTTTTTCAATACATATTATTAGGGACCTATTTCTTTTTAATACTTGTTATTATGGACACAATTTTTTCAATATTTGTTATTAGGCCTATTCTTAAAGTTCATTTTTTCAACATTTGTTATTATGGGTCTACTTTTTTTGTAATACTTTTTATTAGGAGCCTAATTTATTCTAATACTTGTTATTAGAGCTTTACTCTTAAAATGCAATTTTTTCAATATTTGTTATTAAGGTCTAGTTTTTCCAATAACTATTATTAGGGCCCAATTATTTCCAATACTTATTATTAGGTGCATACTATTAAAATTTACTCTATTTTTTCAATACTTGTTATTAGAGTCCAATTTTATTCTAATTATGGGCTCACAGCTCACTCTTAAAATTATTAGGGCCTAATTTTTAAATTTGTCCTTAAACCATTAAATCTCAAAAACATGCCTGCGAACGACAGACCAGACGATGTCGTTGGGGGCGTTGATGTGTTAGGCTAATAAAGAAGAGCATTTGTTGGGAGCAACGTAGGTGTGAGTTATGTTGGAGTTAACTCGCAGAATTGTAGATCAAGTTGGGAAGATGGTACGGTGGTGCACACTGGATTTAGAGCCAAGCATCGAAAAAAAAGTTCGACCATGAAGAAAAAGAGAGGAGGGTAACTAGATATCGTGACACGTCAGCCGACAATAGCAACCATAACAAACTAAGAGTTCAATGACTTTATTGTATATTTAAAAAACTTGGTAACTAAATGCAAGCGTCTTAAAAGTTCAAGGATTATTATGGAATTTATTCTAAAAATTAACATGCGACGTGTCTTAACCCTATTAAACACTGGATGGCAGCCCCAGCCGTATTTAAATTTCAAACGCGAGAAAACGTTCGTATTTCGCACGTGCTTAACATCTTCCTAAGTTCCTAATTTTCTCATTGCCCAATCATCATCCCCACCTTCAATCTACGACCACTTGAATCTTCCCAAAGGGAATAATAGATTTTTCAATTGATCCCGAGACGAACCGTTTCCATGTGAACCTAACCCAGCCCTGCAACTCCGACTCCGAGATCCAATTCCATTACGATTTCAACATCACCGGAATCTTATCTTCCCGGAAGATCGCGAATTTGTCCGGTGTGTCCCAGTAGGAGCTGTTCCTATGCTTTCCCGTTATTACCACGCGTCATCGATGATCCAGACTCCGGTTTGATCAACTTCGATGTCGGCGTCGTTGATAAACAGTTCTCCTTGTCCTTGTTAGAGACCCCCCTTGATTGCCCCGCTATTGATCTTAATGATTCCTTCGCGAATTATTAGGTTGATTCTACTTAAAGAATTATTAGTGCTTGCAACACATCATAATTTGCTTTTGGTTTTAGTTCCTAGCTAATTGTGTTGAAATCCTTCATATTTCCATAGCTCCTTGTTTAATGGATTCTGATTAGTGGACTAATGATTTCACTGTCAGTATGGTTAGCCCCAAAATGGGGGATGTGATTTGATAATTTCCCAATTGAGCATGCAAGTTTCATCTGCTCTCTCAAGGTAATAAGATGGATTATGTTGTCTTTGCCTCTATCTTATAATCCAGGAACCATTCAAGTTCCACAGTGCTGAAACTGTTGAAGAGAACAAGCATAGGGCCATATCATAGACTCTGAAGGCAGAAGTGTTATAGTATTGTTGATACACGTGTGAACTTCTATTCTCATATAAAGATTCTCTTCAAGAGTACATGTTGGCTTGCAGTTGCGTGCGCGCACTCTCTAAGTTGTTCTGACTATTCAAGCGTGTCACGAGAAGAATCGACATTTTTGGTTAAGCCATTTGAACAACTTGAGTATTTTATTCACGAGGTAAGGTTGGATCTGGGGCATTTGTTTGGCTTTTTGATGTTGTAGAAATTGTTGCCGACCCGTTTGTTGTCATGAATCAGTGGACATACATAGTAATGTTGTGCTCTGTAAATGGAAGTAACTCTCTGTACTGTACTCATTTTGTTCCTGTAACTTCGGTTCCGTGTTGGTGATGAAACATAATTACATAATTAAGTCACAATTGTTCTCCTTTCTTTTCTTCATCTGTTTTCCATCACATACATGCCAATTAATTTCTTCCTTGATAGAAACAACTTTTCTATCACGTATTTTCTGTTCGAGAAACACGAATGGCTGCTTTATTTTCTTTAGAACAAAAATAAATTATTTATATATGGAATGCTTAGTTAGAAATATATAAGACCATTACTTGGTATCATTGGAAAATGAGATAAAAGAAAATAAATATATATATATTATTTTCCATTGCACGTTTTATATAAGTTAATTTTTTTTAAGAAGATAAATAATCTTACAAATATATGCACATTTCACTAAACCTGTTCTAATTTTCTTCTCTCTTTCTAATTTAAGTTTATTTTTTGTTAATAAATATGACAAATCATATATATATATATATAATATTTTGAGACACAAGCTTGCGTAAATTTTAGTTTATACAATCATTTTAATTTTAGTGTTTAGAGGTTTAGATTGTGATTTAGGGTTTTGGGGTTTTGACTGTAGGGTGTAGAATTTAAGGTTTATTGTTAGAGTTTAGTGTTTAAGGTTTAGGTTTTAGGATAATAAGGTTAGAGATTTAGATTTTAGATTTTATAACTTAAATATGAAAGGTTGAGCAAATTTTTTTATACAGCTTGTGTATTAAAATATAACCTTATATATGTGGGTTTAATTTTGATACATAATGTGTAAACTGCATATTTATATTATAAACACAAATCCTAAATTATAAAACCTAAATCGTAAAAAACTAAACCATAAACTCTAAATCCTAAATCCAAAATTCTAAACGCTGACCGTAAATTTTAAATCATAATGCTTAAACCCATAAACTCTAAACACTAAAATAAATTTCTAAAATTAAAAGGCTTGTGTTAAATTACGCAACCTATATATTAAAATTTCTCTCTCTTTATATTACTGTATTTTCTTTCCTGTCAATATGGAAATAAAACTTTTTTTTTTCTCTTATCAAACAAAACACGTCATATGAGGTAGAGTAGTGTAATTGGAGTCTAGATTCAAAGCGAAATGATGCAAAGATTTGGAAGCACAGCTCCCGAAATCAATCATGCTTCTAAGAGATTTGGGATAAAACTACCAACTCGTCTCAGCACATTCTTATGCTGAAATGTTCCTGTCAGTTGGCGGAGGTTGGGTTCCACCAAGATGATAGGATGCCATGTGATTCCTCAATTTTATTTATTTATCATCCCAATTATTTACTATTTATTATAAATTAATTTTTATGTATTTATAATTTCTAATTTTAATACCATTAATATTTAAAACAATTCTATGGACTTGAAAATAGAAATACACTTGTTTGTACCCTGCAACGCATAGGGTAAATTTATTTATAAAAATAAGATATTAATATTTTACATTTTGTTACAATAATAGTTACACAAAATATTAATGTAATTTATTATCTTAATTCATATCTCAGATGATACACAAAGTTGGGAAAAACTTACATGGAGTGCTTACAGCTTGGTGTAGCACCTATGTCTTACTGTATAGAGCGGCTGTAGAAGGACGAGAATTTTCTTAAGAAGAGGGTGTGGTATTTATTTAGTTTTTAATTCTTAATAAATTTACGTACGCCTTGCCGACAAGGCTATTTAAACACAAGTCTCTAAAGTAGAACAATATATCTTTCTTACTCTTAGATTCACTTATCGAATCCTTTTTAACTTAACCATACCTAACAGTAATCTTATTTGGTCACAAATCATTTACATATATACGACACATAAAAATAATGGCATTTTAATACAAGTTGTATCGATAATAATCTAATGTTGTACGTATAAAGTTAATAATGAATTTGTTAATACAAAGTTAATTTATTGAGCAAGCACAGGTTGGCCAAGCTGCTTATATTTATTCTCTCATGTTTTTTTAGGTCATAAGTTCTAGACCTACTAGGAATTTCTTCCTCTCTAAATAGGATTAGGATTAAGATTAGGATTAAAATTAAAATTTATAAAAAAATAACGTTAATTTATTCTAAAAATAAATCTATATGAATAAAATATGAAATGCAGCTATCAGATTAGAGAAAGTGCAGAACATATATAGCTAAATTAATTGCTATAACTCATAAGTTAAATCAAGGAATACCGTGAAAAAACAAGACTATATATCGGACAGTTCATGTGGGGAATATGTACAATTATTTTCCATGGGATGTTGGTAATTCTGATGGTTGTGAATTATCCTCCGCTCACTCCCATTGTCTACTGTAGGTCCAGTACCCTCAGATCTTGTGGTCGTGGATAAAAGTTCGAACACCTTAATTAGGTAGATGTTGAAATCAAGAAACGTTGATTTCCTGTTGGTATTAGATATTTAAATTGCAAATGCGATCGTATTTTTAATTGCGGTATTTTATTGAGGTCACGAACATAACATATACTATTACGATCATTATGAACCATTATTTTTTATAATAGCAATTTCAGATGATGTTGGTACTCGCTATTGCAGTAGCATACCGGTATTTAAATGCCTTATTGCTATACGATATTCACTGCTGGAGTGAGACTATACATGCAATTATTATGCATGAATGATAGATGTTTTGGACAAACTTGTACCCGACCTCTACATATACCTGCAAAATATAGAATTTCAGAAGCAATTCCACTTTCAGATATCCATTACTTCTTCCCTTTTCGTTTCTGTTTTTACCTTTTGATTGGTTGCAAATGATGATGGAGAATCCGAGAGTGATGAAAACAATGAATGTTGTCCAAGTATCTGCAGATGAGGATACGGAGATTAGTATCTTTGATGCCAAAAGGTACTTCAACGAAAGCAACAGCGAACCGAGAGTGTGTAAAAGAGTGTCCCCGCTTGATATACCCAAGCTGGTTCATGTTTCATCGGAGCACGGGGCCGGAGGAGATAATTCTGCCATGGACGGTAGATTTTCCTCGGCTTCGTCGGCTACTGACGGGTATGGTTATGGGAGAACATACCGAGTTCGTTCCTTCCACGCAACACCAATGCCGTCATCGGAGGCTAGCTGGAATAGCCAGACTGGTTTGTTGTCAAATCCCACGGGTGCCAATGCAGTTTCTATGACCACAACCGATGACAACAGAAAAAGGTCTGGCAAAAAACGATGGCTTTGGCGACCATGTTGCCCCTGCTCTTGCAAGAAGTCGGTTCAAGTCGAGCCCAAAGCACCGTTGAGTTCGAATCCAAAACTCAAAGTAGACAATCAGAAACGGCAAGAGATACCAGTCATACAACATACCGGCAGCAATACTCGCAGTATCTCAGAAGAGAATCGCGAGTTTCATTCGAGCCTAGGACAGCGTGTGGTAGCAACAACAATAGCAACAAGAGTACCCCTTACGATAAGCAACGGTTCAGGGGCTGCTGCCGGCTTTACGTTTCCAATACTTAACCAACAACTAAACCCATCCCAGGCTGAAATGACAGTGAATAGAAACAATAGTTCTGCTCTTGTTATCGATCATGAAGATCCGCCTCGAGAGTCGTTGGATGTGTTCCTACCACCTGACGAACAATCCAACTCTGTTCCGATTCCGAAGAAACTTGTGTCGAGAATTACCGTAGTAGACGATGATGTTGCGAGCGATACCAGCTCGGACTTGTTCGAAATCGAGAGCTTATCCACAACAACCAAGGGCCAGGGCACCGCGTCATATCCAATGTACAACCGTCGAGATTCGTTGGACGAGGCCTTGCATTATAATACCATAAGATCGACATCAGGTGCCTCGGGGTTCAGCATTGGGTGTCCCTATTCGCCGATGGTGACGGAGTGTTACGAGCCTAGCGAGGCGAGCATAGAGTGGAGCGTGGCGACGGCAGAAGGGTTCGAGAGAGGCTCGGTCGGGGTATCAGAAGCGGAGGAGAATATGCATGGCATTGGCAATTACAGTGGAGGGAAGAAGAAATCAGGGGACGGGGGGTTGCTGAGCTGCCGAAGCCAGAAGGCGGTGAGCGTGGGGCCAAACCCTGTCAAGTACGTGCCTCCTCGGGGACAGGCAGCTACCACACTGAAGCATGTGGGCAATGTCAACAATCCCCGGCTTTCCCGTTTGTCCCTCCCGTTTTCGTCATAAACAACTTTTGCTTTATTTTCCTATATTTCGTGTGCTTTCCTAGTTTCATGCTTTACTCTTGTACGTACCCACGTTACTGTGTGTTATCTTAATTCATCTTTTGAGTTTTTTTATGTGCTTTATATTTTTTTTAACAATGGTAACTAGATTTATTAATCATCATAAAATATATTACAAATATAATATAAGAAAAAAAAGAGAAAAAAGGAGTTAGTCTACTAAAAATCTCGTACAAATGTGTAAAGAAAAATAAACAATTCCATGAAATATTAACATATCATCAAAACTTAGAAATCTTCATGAATTTTCTTGTCTCTAGCCAAATGAAACGCTTTACGAGATAAAAAAGAGTGGCGAGCGAACCAAACTATTAGTTAGATTGCTCCGCTACACAATTCTGATTACATCGGCTAACAAATCATCAAAAGAGTGGGGATCAATCTTTTCTATGACCATTGACAGAATTATATCATAAAGTTAGTGGCGTGAGGATCTCTATACGAGCACCAAACGACCTGTACGGTATGATGAAATTATGTCAAACGATAGATGAAACAAACTAAAAAAGCCAATAAAAAGCGTGTCACAAAGGTAAAGAAAATACGTGCCACATGAACAAATATTTTTATTAAAATTGAAAAAACAAAACATAAAAAAACAAAAAAAATAATAAACAATAATAGTCGACAACCAGTACTAAAACTACTTGCCTCCATTGATTAAGAAAAAAAAACTTGCGACAACTATGAATAGAAAATTAAGTTTCAGCGGAAATTTTTTTTTTCTTCTATGCTTTATTGCTAGATCAATATACATTTAGTTCATAATAATAAGTTATTTTTAAAGTAATATGCTATTATTTAATCCAACAATATATATGATATATTATGATAAATTGATATTTAATACAATAGTAACATCTAATTTTATATGATCACACGGTGACGTGACATTTGAAAATTAAATTCATTATTGTGTCAAAAAAAATTCAACTTATTATCATGGAGTCAAACATTGCTGCTAGCCAATAAGGAGAGGGACAGGTGGGCACATTGGCAGCGGCTAAAGGTTCCGGGATATTGAGAAAAATAGAAATGTGGAGAGGTCTAGGCCTACAAATGGACCCTCGGGTAGAATATGAGAGAAATGAGGGCCAGTCAAAGTAGAGTGAACCCAACGGAAATAAAGGGAAAGAAAATGTGATCGATAAATATATGACGTGGATTTGAATATCTATAAATATTTGATTTTTGTATCATTCTGATATAATTATAATGTATTTTTTTATTTACAAAGGAAAAAAAACGGGGAAAAAGAGAATAATTTTATTATTAATGAGTATCAAACTCACAACTTATAAGGAGAAAAAAATATGTCAATTAGATTGTTTGTCATTGCACCAAAGCTAAATTAACTACAAATCTATTTTTTGTTAGGAAAATATTTTTATCATGCATTTAATCTTTATTTCTATAGTTTTTTTTAAATATTTTTAATTAAAAATCATATTTCGATTTTGTTTGGTCATTATTTTTATTTTAGTTCATATTATTTTTTGTTTCTTCAATTTATTTCTAATTAAAGTTAAAGTCGTCGACAACTATAGATAACTATAATAAACAAAATTTATTCTTTTTACTCCAACGCAGAACAACTTCATTAAAATCATCAATATTTAAAACAGCCATAAAAAATTCACCCTAAATCCCTAAACAAATTTTCATCCTCACTAGTTTCTTATTTTTTTCAAAAATAATATTTGTGTAATTTTGCCTAGTTTGGGATTACTCTCTTTGACACGCAAGCCTTGAACATGCATATTTTTTATGGAATTTTTTTTTTAATTTTCAATGACTATTCGCCTTTTAACTTATTATATTTTGTTCATTTGGTGAAAGGGTACGACATGTTTGGGGTACAGTTAAAAGATGATAAATTTTAAAATTTAGCATCGAATTAAACATGTTAAAATTTTTGATAATATTTTTAGTTATTTTTTAGTTTTTTTGCAAGTTTCGATACTTATTTTGTAAGTGTTGATACTTAGTTTTTTGTTGATAAATTTTTAGTTTGAGATAAAATATTGAAACTTACAAAATAAATATTGATACTTGTAAAAAAATTTAAAAAACCAACAAAAAAAAGTTATCAAGAAGTCTGACATTTTCAATTCGAAAATAAATTTTAAAATTTATCGCTTTTTAGCCACACTAAACATATCGCACGTTAGACTTACTCGTATTTTGGGGTCCGATCTCATCTATCATTTATGTGGCACAAACAATCCTTGGACCCATAAAATTAATTAACGGACAAAAATACTTCTCTCATACACCGTTTAATAGATTCTCCTCAAATATCCCAAGCCCAACATCATCTTTTCACACTCCAAAAATGAAATCTTCCTCATCTTTCAATGTCACCCCCTCTCCCTAATCCTGCACCTCTCATTATTCCCACCAAAATTTCTTCATCTGACCAGAATATTCTCACACATTCCACTATAATTCAGGGTTCAAAAGGGTAAAATGGTATTCACATTTCAACAGTAAAATACAAATTCCATTTATATATATTTGAAATTCAGTCATTCCTTTGTTTCCCACTCGGCTAATTGATTTTTTTTTCTTTTTTTTTCATTTTTATTTTCTAAAAAATGTCGCCCCTCCAATCTGCCGTCTCTACTCCGTCAACCGTCCGTTCTTCGCCGTCACTATCATGCGCAGCGGCACACCCCGTCGTCGCCTCCTATAGCATTTCTTCCACTTCGAATTCCTTCTTGTTAAGATCGTCGTCGTTAAAGTCCGTTACACCCGTTTCGAGCTCTAAGAATAGTAAGAGAAAATGCGCTGTTGGAAAGGTGAGGTCGTGTCTGGAGACGGCGGGAGCAACGGTGGGACAGGTGACGGAGGTTACAAAGGACACCTTCTGGCCCATCGTTAACGCCGCCGGGGATAAAACCGTCGTCCTCGACATGTACACTCAATGGTAACTACATAAATTAAATGTACTCATACTGTTTCTTCTACTTATACGTAATACATACGGTATGCTGACGTATTCTATTAATTTGTTAGTTACTGCTAGCGTGTTGCTGTTTGTTCTTTTTTTTTTCTAATTTATTTTTAATCTAAGATCTAAGAACAAGCTCGGAATTGAAATTATTTTTGGGATGCATGTGGTTTTAATTTATTCTTCAATAATTTTGCATCAGATTTATTTACATGACTTGCTTTAATGTTGTAGGTGTGGTCCTTGCAAAATTATAGCTCCCAAATATCAAGAATTGTCTGAGAAGTACCTTGACGTTGTCTTTCTAAAGCTTGATTGCAATCAAGAAAACAAGGTAATTCCTATGATTATTTCCAAATCCATTGTTAGCTCAACTATGTGAGGATTTTGTTAATTTACATGTGGGTTTGGTGAATTAGCAAATCTAAACATTATGCATGTATAGTGCTTTAAACACAGTCTAGGAATAATTATAGAAACTATGTGTCGATGAGAGATTTGTGCAATGATTTTGGCAGCCATTGGCGAAGGAGCTCGGCATAAGGGTGGTTCCAACGTTCAAGATACTGAAGCACAACAAGATAGTAAATGAGGTGACTGGAACAAAATTCGACGACTTAGTTGCAGCCATCGAGACGGTTCGATCCAGCTAAGTTCATTTCAGTACTTGCTAAATGTTAATCCCTTCGAATCAAAGACAACGAGACCTTCGTGCTTGCTTTGAATTAATTGTTATTGTATTTATGTACATATATGTATGGATACATTCCCAGTTCTTCAGATGGAGAAAGGCCACCGGTTGTATGTAACGTTAACCTGCTGCTTCTGATATATATAAACATTCTATTTCAGTTTATTGGGAGAGGTGTGATTGTGAACCAAAAAAATATCAGCTTATGGCATTACATTCATCATGTATGCAATCGCGATACAAATATAAAAATTGAAATACCGAAGATGTTTTGCATCTGCAATTTAGATAGATTGTGGGAACTTATCTCTTGCAGCCCCAATTTTTTTACTCTTAGTAGAAGATAATTTCCCACTCACAGCTTTGTTTTCGCCCAACTTTCTAATGGATTTTTTCTTATTGATGTTCTCAAATTCGAACCCTTCTAACTTGTTGTAGAAACCATGAACCATCCGATTCAAGTACATAATATTGCAACTGACCTTCCAAAAAATACAAGGATATGAAAATCAATAGTATAACTGCTGGGATTTAATGAGAAAGTCTTCTCAGATTCTGTAACTTAACATTGCATGAAATGCTCTTCTTTTTCTCGATCTTTCGATCTGATTCCAATCGTGTTTGAAGCACTTCAGAAACACCCCTTTGAGGCTGATGATCGCTGGTAGTTTACGGTTTTATTTTTCCTTCCTTCTTGTCCTTCAGCTTTACCACAGAAGAACACAATCGTTCGAGTTATTGTAAACGAATCGAACTATACCTTAGGTTCCCATTTGTGAGTAAATCTGTTGCCTCTTCTCTTCGAGTTCAGCTAGAAGTGCAGAGAACTGATCGAGTCCTCTTCTCTTCGAGTTCGGCTAGAAGTGCAGAGAACTGATCGAGTCCGAGTGTCAAATACAGTGCCTCAAATTTATTTTATATCCTCCAGAGTATGAATATGAAGAAAAAATGACCATATAAATATAGTTAAAAATAATCCTATTTATAAAATATTATTTTCACTGTCGGTATACGAAATAATAATCCTATAAATAAATAAGTGTAATATTCAAATAATCAAATTTGATTTAATACCGCGAAATAACAATTTTCAGAAATTTGGGTCTCCGCATTTTGCACATCTAATGGCAATAACGTGAAAAGACCCCTTAAATAGCAAATAATAGAATTAGCCACAACCACCACAACATGAGTTCCCTCACAAACCGAAAGGATGATAGCAGACCACAATAGCTACAATCTTTGGGGGGTAACTTTCATCCCTCCTCGGCCAATGTCTGTCAAAAACCAAATACCCTATCAATGCTTTGTTCCGAAATAGCTCAAGTTGGTGTGGAAGACTGATATCAAGCCAACACATTCGACGTCCTACTTCTCCGGGCAGTCAGATGACATGTGCCCTCGGCGCCCGCAGTTGAAACAGGAACTTCCAAAGCCTCTGTACACAAATTGAGAGGTCAACTTCAATTCTAGTTTTCCATAAAAGATTAAGAGTCATCTAGGGCTATATCTCAGTGGTATAACTTTTCGAGTAAAAGAGTTTCTGCTGATAATATACGAACATTGAATTACAACGAGAACAACAATGGCTACATAGAACAGGCACCATGGATTGCCGCAAAGAGAAATTTTAGTCCATTGACTCATCATGCATGTACCCTCCACCATACATGACAAAATAAATTCTACTTTAGTACAGGATGTGCGTAAAGCTACTGTCGTTTCTGAAATTAAATGACCAACTACTTCTGCCCTTTTTACATTTATTTTAGACAACTAAATATACAAGTCTACCATGTGAAATTTAGAATCCGATCAGGGGAATACGTATCACTAGATTAGCCAATATCCAACAGATCATGGGAATACGGATCACTAGATTCGCTGAATCTAATATTTTCTATGTTCTCATTTATTTCTCAGACTTGAGACCTTTGAACTCTTACCTCAAATGTTGATCTTGATAAAACTGAATGGTGCATGGATGTCATAAAACTAGGTACAAGTTGAAGGGATCAAGATAATTCATTACAAGAGGATGTAGGGAAAATACATGCCTGTCACGGGAGAATGATCTGCTGCTACTACCAATTAGCCAGTCATCCCTACTGCCTTTTGAAGTCTGAGCCCAACTATTTTTTCTACCTTGAACCTCATTATTGGAGTCTCGGCCTCTAGATGCCCTCAAACTTCTCGGACTCTTATTAATTTCTCGGGGATAGCGACCCCTTGAAGAAAATTTGCCATAATAATCACTAGAAGGGCCATCATCGTGCAAAGCTGGCAACTGCCAGAAGAAATAAATATACAAAATCAGCTTATTTAGTGTGATAACACACATACATGTGTTCTTAGGTGGCTGCCAAGGGACCATAGCTAGATGAATTAGAAGCTAGTAACATAAGCGACATGGCCATCATCCTGACGCACATTTAATGAGCAACACCGACCATCTAGTTGACAGCATTTTATATATGTAGAAGCGTTGCTTGCAATATACATTAGATGGTACAATGCACAACAAAAACATTTGCATTGCGAGTACCATCCATTTGCATGGTGACAACCACATCCTACAATGCATTCACTTTCAACATACCAAAGCAAACAACACAAAAAGGGAAGAGGCAGGCACATGCCACTAAGAAAAATCTAAAATGCATGGATAACATAGCCACCCCGTCCTTTAAACTCCTTCCAATGGGATTGAATTCGAAACTATCACAAATTAAGAGTCCCAATACCAAGAGCTAGGTTGTCTCCAGTGGAAACAAGCAAAGTTGAACGTTATTTCACAATTAGGTGCTCCAATTAGAACTGAAAGTATACTATAGTTTACCTGTTTATGGCTAACAAGAGATTGGGATGAATCTTCAATAGATGGAGAACTAATGAACTCAAACTTACACCCAACGTCACGTTCAAGAGTTTTGACACTTCTCCTCTGACTATTAGTATACATCAAAATTGCAGAACCTTCCTTCCCTGCCCGTCCAGTACGGCCAGAGCGATGCACAAAAGTCTCTGCATTATTGGGAAGCTCATAGTGGATAACCTGGAAAAAAGGTAATAAATCCCAGTCTTCTCAGTATGGCCTTTAGAAACTAGAAAGCAATTCCACATTTTGAAAGTGAAGATGGATAATGGTTATCTTAGTTTCCACATACGCTATTATTATCAAGAAAAAAACGAGCATGAATATTGTAAACAGAAAAATTCTAAAAACTTTTGAGCATCAACGGCAACTCAAGAAAAAAACGAGCATGAATATTAGAAATTAGAAAGCAATTCCACATGTTGAAAGTGAAGACGGATAATAGTTATTTGTTATGCTCAGATGACTTGTATTTTTCCCACAAATTGCATAGTATTAAACAGTAACTCATGTTCTAAGCATGAGTGACTGATAAAAAGGACTTTAAATACCATACCATTCATGTTAAGTGGTATTATCCAACCCTTGTTAAGTACAAGGTTTCCTGATGTCGTGTATAAAATTGAGCCTCCCCGCCTAAAATCAATTGGTTTTAGGTTGGATGCTTAACAATTCTAATTAGGAACAAGTCAACTGGTTTGAGTTTCAGAATAAGTCAATTGGACTTTTAAGTACTACTTAAATATGTAATAATTAATAGGTACCTTTACTATTGCTTTTTTGCTTCCAATGATTAGAAGATCAGCAATATTAGTTTGAAACTAAAGTAATACCTCTATGGATAAAAAAACAAAATGTTTAATTGGTGTAACATTTTAACCATTTTCATTTAGTCCATGATTTTGCCAGCTGAATCAACAGCAAAAAACAAAGTGGTAAAATTAATAACAAGGAACCTAAATTAGCATGAAAGGACATAATGACAGGCCCAAAATGACTTAGTTTAAAGAACTAAAATATAATTGGGTACCATACCAGATCAACATTTGGAATATCAAGACCACGAGATGCAACATCAGTGGCAACAAGAACAGTAAATTTTCCTTGCCGAAATCCATTTAATGTTCTCTCCCTTTGATGTTGAGAAATGTCGCCATGCAAAGCCTTAGAAGCTATGCTATTTGTTAAAGCAATAGAAACGTAATCTGCATCTCGTTTTGTTTGTGTAAAAACAATGATTTTCCCGCCCTTCGCATAATCCTGAGGATTCAGACAAGATTCAGTTTCTTTCATGGTGGGTGAACCTATCTTAATTTTGATTAGTGCCAATATAGGTAAAGTAGAAACATTGCATAATTTGCTTTCATGTTTGAGAGCTAAAGTAATTCACTCTTAAGAACAATTAAAAGTATGGATAAGGAAGGCAACTCCTACACTTGATAAATAAATGAATCAGAAGGATTTGCAGATGATGGAAATTTGGGTGTTGACACTTGACACAAATAAAATATTGAGGCTAGGAATGCTCTTTTACAGTTTGAAGTTGGTGTTTTTAAGAAGCCTTACATCAAATAAACTCAGTAGCCTAACCAAGATGCTGACAGCAAAAACGGAAACATAAAACTACCAAGGACTTAAATTAAGAGGCTTTTGGGACCAAAAGCTTGAACTAAGAATAACAATCCAACATTTGAACCAAATTCATTACTGAAAATTTTAAGGAACAAAGAACACATTAACAGCTGATGCAAAAAAAAAAAAGCGAGATAACTCAGCAAATATTGCTTACACAGAATAATATCATATAAGAATCCTTTGCTAAATAGAGTTTTTACCACATAAAACATAGACCTATTGCATCTTTCTATGGGAATTAATTTTATTACTCTCCACTGAAAAGATACATATACAAATAAAAAACTCATTTCAAGCAATAGACAAACTTCATCAATGGCTTCAGTTTATAGCAAAATAGAGAGAAACTGAGACAGTTGGAGAAGATAAAGTATTTACCGTTATGAGATCACTAAGAATGGTCTGTTTTGAAGTTGCAGTGGTTGATACTGCATAAAGTTTGATCCCTTCGGCAAGCTTTTCATTTTGATCTCCAACCTGTTAAAGGAGAAAGGACAACAGCTAAAAAATATATATTTCTTTCTGCAACGAAAGAACTTTAAGACATAATACTTATAATAGAAATGTACTACTCTAAGATCAGCATATCTGATATCTCAAGTTACTCATGTACGTGCTTAGATTTGTACAGTCTTTTTCCCTGTTTCTTTAATAATATAAAGTATAAACAGAAGATAATTTCACTTGTTCGTCAAGAGAACTCATTACTTTAGGACGTCACCAAATTATATTATTCACTTTTAATCTCTCAACATATCATAACCTTTTCTTATCCCCAACCCCAAGGGAAAAGAACATAATTTTGAAATGTCCGAGCTAAGTAAAATTTACATAGCACGAATGTAGGAAGACAGTAGTATGCTGAGTAGATCATTGTACATATCTCGCAGCATTTTCCAGGACTGCACTGTTTTGTCTAGCTGATAGAATAGTTGAGAGATCAATTTTTTAAGGTTGGTTTAGCATAACAAATTAAATCATCTGTTCAACAATGTATTAGTCCTCCAAGCCTAAGAAAATGGGCGGAAATGGGGACACAGACTAGTTTCAACATTAACAAAGAGAATTTTGACTTTTCACTGATGCTTGAATAACTGCTCATCCATCAAACAAGCAGAAATAACTACCTCCAAGACTTACATCACCAACGAATAGGGAAACCGATGTAACATGTCAAAACCAAGCATGAATAAGCATTTCAAAAAATTTACCAAGTCAATATTCAGAGGACTGTTCAAGTATTTTTTTGCCAACTGTTTAACCCAAGAAGGCATGGTAGCTGAGAAAAGCATGCTCTGCCTCTTTGATGGGAGATTTTCTAAAATTTGTTCGACAGCCTCCTCGAATCCAACCGCAAGCATCTGATCAGCTTCGTCAAGGACCAGATACTCAACTTCTCCCAAATAGAGGTAATTACTTTCTATGAGGTCAATGATTCTACCAGGAGTCCCAACAACTACATCAACCCCACGGGAAAGAGCATTTCGCTGTATACTATAAGAAACCCCTCCATAAACACAAACAGTGTTCAAATAAGATGCAGACTCTTTAATTTCTTTCTCAACTTGCTTAGCTAACTCCCGAGTAGGAGCGAGGATCAAAACTCTGGGAAGCCGACCAGATGTCCTAAAAAAGAGAAACACAATGGATAAATAAAACAGTAAGCATAACAAGTATATTATTGAAAATGAAGTCCATGTTTGCATTAAAAGGTATATTACCGACTAGGACTTGTATGTCGGGTAGCATTTTCAGTGAGCTGTTTTATTATGGGGATACCAAAGGCTAATGTCTTGCCAGTTCCAGTCTTTGCACGAGCAATAATGTCTCGACCTTGCAGTGCCGGCACGAGAACAGCTCTCTAAATTAACGACATCGGAGATATAATGCATAGATTAGGAGATGGTATAAAGGTTGAAACTTGAAAGAAAGTAAGAAACATGGCACGAGCGAAAACAAAAACACACAATTAACATAGTACTATAAGACAAGTAAGCTGCACAGAATGCAAATTCTCCCCAATGTCTACTCCAGCATATGAAAGACGAAATAGAATCGAAAAGAAACAAAGAAAATTACCTACGAGGTCAGCAAAAAAGAAAAGAAAGGGAATTAGACCTGAATTGGGAAAAGGTGAGTGATGCCTCGGTTGAGTAAGGAATCGAGGAGGCGCTGAGGCAAACCCAGCTTGGAAATGTCGAGTTGGTCGGGTGGAGTGTCGTGGACATATTGGTGGTCTTGGAGCTGGATAAGGGAGTGGTCATTGAAGACCTGCTCTCTGAGCACAGAACTGGGAGTGGCAAAAGCATGAGGAACATAAAGTAATGGCCTTCTTCCACCAAGTACGAGGGCGTTGAACTGAGACTTACAAGGGAAGGTTAAGGACAATGAAGAAATTGGCGCGGCGGGTGATATCCTTCCATTAGAGAAGGAGGAGGAGAGCTCCAGTGACGGGGAGTAGTGAATGGAGCTTAGGAAGGAGGCCATCTTTTCGTTTGGCTGTCAGTTTGGAGAAGATAATGTTGGGGATTTGAGATATTTATTCCGGGCGGCCTCCACCCGGCCCAGGATATGGATACAGATTTTTTTAACCTGAATATCAACCCGAACCCGTCCTTATATAATTTAAATAATTAAAAATGTATTTTTTTTTTAAATTTAACTATATAATATGCATATATTATTATAAAAATTATAGCCCTTTTTAACAATTAACGAATTATATTAGTTGATTTGATTAACGAATTATAATAGCTAATTGTATAAAAATATTTGGTAAAATTAGCTGATAGCCGATAGCTAATAGTTGTTTGATTATTTAAACAAACAAAATGACATATAAGGATATGAATATATTTGATACTTGTTTGAATAGTTTATTAGTTATCAATATTTTGTATATATTAATATTAATTAGATATAAAAAATATTTTTTTAATATAACATTACTAAGCATAGTTGAAAGATCTATATATTAATTTATTATTTATATAATTATTTTTTAATACAATTTAATTAATTATTAAATTTAAATAAAAATATAAATTTCTGATAATAAAAAGAAAAAAATATAAATTTACAAATGTCACAATTTAAATACACGAGGGTAAAAATTTAAAATATAAAAGGTTAAATTTAGGTTGTTCGGAGATTTTTGATAATTGTTCAGGGTAAAAATGTCTTTATAACTCTAATATCAGAAGTTCTAATTTCAAAAAACTCTTATTAGCAGCTTTTTCAAAATTAGAGATTTTATCTCAATCCGCTATTTCAATCTTTTATTTACCAAACATCTAAATTAACGAATTTGACTGGTCAAACCTCTAATTTTAGCTCAAGCCGCTATTTACCAAACATGCCCTATATATTTAAACATTTTAATATTATTATTATTATTTAAGACTTAACTATAAAATAAATGCTCAAACTAATATTTTTTTAATAAGTGTTTAAATTTTATATCAAAGTAAATGTTTTTTTTAATAGTATCAAAGTAAATGTCTTAAATTTCATTATGCGACATTCTGAGATTTTTTTATTTATGTTAAAAATATTATTCAACTAAAATGTGACAAGTGACATGATTATTAATTTTTTTTAAAATTTTATTTACTTAAGTCATAAAATTATAAATCTTAAAAATTCTTAAATCTCTAATTTTTTAACTCTAAATCCTCCTCTCATCTCTAACAAACCCTTCCATCACCGCACTACCTCGTTCTCTATTGTCAACTCTATTGTTGTTGCATGAATCCCACTTTCACACAATCCCCTTGCTGTTTATTGTTAACCATTTCTTATTCGACTTCGATGTTGTTAGTGATGCAATTGAAGTACGAACATGACAATAAAACAAGGGTAAAAGTGTAAAATTAATTTTACACAAGCCTGTGCATTTACACTATAAAAACTTAAATCTTAAATTTCTAACCCAAACCCTAAAAAACTAAACCTACACCCTGAACTCTAAATTCTAAACCCTACAACCTAAATTCATAAACCTTAAACCCTAAACTAAAATCATAACCCCTAAAATTAAAAGGCACGTGTAAACTAAAGTTTACATAGCCTGTATCAAAGTTTTTTTTCATAAAACGATGGGTTAAAAGGACAACAGACGACGTGAAAGTAAAAGGGTGGTGATTTGAATTTTTTTGACAAATTAACAAAAAAAAAAAACTCTAAACACCTACTATAAAAATAATAATTTAAATACTTGTTTTTCAATTAAACTTTCATTTAATTAATAATTTTAACGACTCATCACAAGTTCTTCCATTGTTATTGGATTTAATTTAGGAGTCAACTATTTTCGTCTTAGATGTTTATGGGTACATATGATATTATTAACCTTTCAACCCTATGTGCACATAGAATTTATTTTTATTTGGCTGGTTGACAAGTTGTTCATCTTTGTTTTTCATATTTTCTTAGGTTATAAGTTTTTTACTCACTATGAGCATTCTCCTTTTTTCCCTTAGAGTTTATCATTCCCCGGATTTGTCAACAAAATTCATTAGCGGTTTCAATGGAAAATAAAATATTATTATCACTAAAATTTGGGTTCAAATAGTTTATTTGTATAGTGTGTGCGTTATTAAAATATCAAAGTTAATAAATAAATAAATACTATCATATAATTAGACAAACATAGTAAAAAAAAGCCTCGATGTGCATGTAAAATTTAGTAACCTCGGACAATTGTTCACGAGATAATAAAAGCTATTCATATAAAATTTTGATCTTAATTTATTGCATACCTATTTATATGCTTATATATGATATATGATGTATAACATTATAGATTTGAATTTGTAAGTACTATGTTTGAATATTAAAAAGCTAGGGTTTTGAGCGTCGCTCTCTTAAAATTTTACCCTCTGAAGCTTGTTTATTTTTTTTAATGTAGTCGGCGACGACCTCAGTTTTAACGTTAATTGTCAATTTACAGTAATTTTTTTTGTTTTGTTTTTTTAAATTCAATAACTATGTCTCTGCGACATGCTTTTATCTACCTTTTGGTATGTATTCTCTATTTTTTGGCACATTTTTCTTATATTAATTAGTCATTTCACCTTTTATTTTTCTTTTACTTTTTTATCTGGGTTGAATTTGAAGCCATCACAACTGATCAAGTTGGCGCTTTTTTTATTATCTTGTTGATCTTCCTATTTGGACCTTCGAATTGGATCTGGATACAAGCTCACTATCACCATTTTTGTTCACGATTGAGTTGTGGTAATGACCGTGTTGTCAACGTGTCGTATTATTGTAATATGCATTTTTTAATGTTGTTTGTTGTTGGTCTTTACCTTTCATCGTCGAGCTTCGGTGATTTTTGTATCTATTTTATTTTGAGCATTTGAGTTAGGGTTTTACCTTTTCTTTATACGGTATTGTTTATGATCTAGAGGCGTTAGTTTTCGTATTTTTAAGAATATGTCCAGATCAAGTTTGTTTACATGAGTTGTAAACTCTCATTGTATTTTTGGATTTTTTCTCTTTTAAAAATAATTTATATTGATTACTTTAAAATATTAAAAAACATATTTTATATATCTTAATATTAAATTTAACTTATTTTTTCTTTAAAAAATCTTAAATTTCACTTTCCAATATAACGTAAGATACGAACATTTAACATTTCATTACATTTGTCACTAATTTTTAGAGCATGTAATTAAAGCTCTCAGTTGACACCCTCCCCTTCCTCTAGATTATGAGTTAAAGACTCATGAACAAAATTCTCATGTCCTCTCCTAAATAAAAATTTTAAAAAATATTTCATTACATTTTTAACATCCCTATTAAAAGTTGAAACTTAAAAAACCCTTAAAAACAAATTTAAAGATTACTTTTGTAAACTAAAAATTTCAAGAACACCTGTCAACAGTAAACTAACCCTAATTAAAGTTTACATGTGATGAGTTTAGGACAAAAATTATCTGTCTTTTTCGGTACTCTTTCTACGCTTCAACATTAGAAAATTAAATTATAGCTCTAACTTTAAATTTTAAATCTTAAACTATATATTTTAAACCCTAAAAATGCTTCATACCCATAATTCTTTAAACATTAACCCTAAATTTTAATTTTAAATATTAACCCTAAACCTATTTTTTTAGTGTGGGATATAAAAAGTATACCAAAAAGAGACAAACTATTTTTATTCATGAGTTATATAAATCTTTTTTGTTTTTGTTTACACGGTTAAGAATAAGTTGTTAAGTACAACTTATATTGTGGGGGCAAGTTAAGCCCAATCGTGGTAAGAAATGTAGAGTAGCCTAATATTTTATACCCTTTATCTATATCTAATATCCAGCTGGCACAAGCGTTGGGACGTCATGAACTTAGAATAGACTACATGTTTGTTTCTAGACTAAATTTTTCCAGACTGAATGATCCACTCAGTATCTTGCACTGCAAAACACAGTGCCAACATAGAAGTTAGCTCAACAGGCATAGCTACATGCACCATCCTCTTCTTACATCACATCCTAATCTGTAATAACTTGTAAATGAGGGCTTTTTGCAGGCCTTTTTCCACGCACTTTGCGTGAATACATTACTGCATATCCTTCCAGTGCACGAACCGTCGTCAAGATTTTGTTAGCTGGGAGATGTTATAAATGCCAAGGCCTTTTGACTTTCAATCCAAGTCTTTTTGTTATCTAGGCCTAGGCGGCTCGAATCGTTTGCCAGTTGGCTGGCGCTGGCTTCCTGCGGCGGCACTCTGCTTCGAAGCGAGCGAGCTTCTGTGCGGTTTAAATACCGACCAGAGCAGAACTTGACTCGAATTCAGTTCATCACTGCCCGAGGACGGGAACATTGTAAATGGCTCTGCTGAGTAGTGATAATGATCATGTTATATCATGGTATGGGTATATGGAGCACAGGAACATGATGGTGATGATAGAGAAGCGGCAGCTGTTCCTTAGGAGCTACCAGTTCTGCAAGAAGAGGACCCTGACGGAGAGAATCAAGACATCCTTGGTGGGGTTCAAGAAGGTCATCGGGTTTAGGCTACGGTCCGCTCGTAAACTCCGAAGGATGGTCTTGTCCAGAATCCGATTCGCCTTCTCGTGTCGTAGGAGGAGGTATGTTCGTCTCAAGAACAACCATTACCGCCACAGTTTTAACCCATGTTACCTATAGTAGGCCTAGGACAGATTACAGAACATGATCACTTCCTCTGATCTCTCTGTTTGTAGTTTTTTTTTTTAATTTAAGATTTTATTCTTAATTTGTAACTGTAATTTGAATTAAAATTCTTCATATTTGCCAAGATTTTCTTTTCTCCTTACTTTTCTACGCCAATGGATGACATAGCAACTACCAAAACCGGAATGCCCGTGAATATGAACAACAAAACAGATAGCTTTGAATTTATGTTCAATAAAGCAACTTCTTTTATTAACAATCAAGTCACTTTACAACATTTGATTGGTTATTAGCAAAGGAAGCTCGTAGTTTCAGACATAAACACCAACATTCTGTCCCATGTTTGATTCTTAACATAAGCAACAACAGATCAAGTTTACTTGAGTTTATTTTTTAGGTGCCAATTTCAACTTGATTCGCTCGACCTCGTTGGTGTTAAGTTGGAATGCTTTGCTCAATACATCAACAGGAAGCGCTGGTGAAGCTGCAAATAAGGTGGCAGCAATGGACTGTGTTCCTGGAAACTGACTGTTGAATGCGGTAATAACAGCAGCAGGTGTCTTCCCAATGTTCTTCTGGAAATGCACCAACCCTTTAGGGAAGATGAACACTTCTCCTTTCTTGATCACCTTCGATATCAAGACGTTGGTTGTTGTCAAGAAGCCGACCTCCATCACTCCTTCCAACACAAACACTATCTCGGTTGCGCGCGGGTGCGTATGGGGAGGGTTAACCCCACAGGGGGCGTAGTCGATGCGAGACATGGAGACGCCAAGGGTGTTGAGGCCTGGGATTTTCTCCACATTAGCCGCTGTGACAATCGACCCCGTTGTGTTGTTAGGAACGGCTGGATTGGCCAGACCGGCAAAGAAGAAGTCATTTGCTCCTATAGTTGAAGGGTGCTTGCAGGGGAATCCATTCATTTTCACTCCTGTTTAAAGTAACACAAAATACATATTATGCCTATACATATAGAATAAGAACGGAATAGCCAATATCGTAACTGAATGCGGAAGGAACCTGAAGAAAGATCGGCAACACATACATCTTGTAGTAAATCAGAATCACCACGGGAAGCACCCAACACTAACGCAAATGTTATAAGAAAAAGAGTTGGGAAAGCTTCCATGGTGAATGATGTTGATGTAATAAAATAAACAAAAATGAAAGGGAAGAGACGGGGAGATAGAAAGAGTTAAGCAAGGAATATAAAGGGAAATTATGGTTGAATTAGAAGATTCCTGAACGAATGAGAGAAAAGGTCGGGAATCAAGTTTAAAATGAATGGTTCTGAGTTCGGATGCTTGTTTGTAGTATTATTTGTTGGCATGACAGAATGAGTTTGTAGAATCTGGTTGGTTGTGGCTTCTATTTTTAGTTTTGGGGGTCTTTGAATACATTATAATTGAACGTGTTTTGGCCTGTTGATTATATCCATTATGATTATTACCATTATTGTTAGGACACAAATTAAGTCTAAGATAATATGAAATGAATAATTAATTTCAAGTTCTCAGAATGGGAAAATGCATATGAACAAATTTAGGTTGCAAAGTTGAGAACGGAGTAGTTCGTTCTATGATAGGTCTTTGCAATATCCAATCCAACTTAGTTTGTCAATAAGTTGAATATGATCAATCTCAATACCGAGATTGAAATTTCATGAGGTTGAAAGCTTTCATCAAACTGGTTACTTCCATATTTTAATTTTCTATTATTTTTTAGTAATATGCATGTATGTCTTACTGTTCATGTTCGGGGTGCTAGGTTGTCCCTCCCAACATTGTCGTCTCCAAGGTTTTAACTTGCGTCCTCTCCTTAGGAGTTCAATGTACCTTACCAATGTACCCAACATTTGTTGGTAATCCTTGTTTATTTTCTTGCAAATTACTTTGTGGCCACGACTGATTTTTGGCAATCCTTGTTTATGCATGCATACAACAAATCATCATAGGTAAACTACAAATGATTGAAGGATTTTGCTGACAAACATCTAACAGAAACTGGAAAGAAGATAATAATGCTTATTCAAACTCAGCTTTGTTACACTAATAATTCACCAAATAAAATAGAGCTCTAAGCCTACAAAGAGTCACGGTTCTTACACTTCTACCTACCAAAATATCAAAGTAACAACCAGATAAAAAGTGAGGCGGCACGAGGTTTCTTGTACTAGATTCACTTTCCTATATTATTAACGCTACTAGCATATGAGTGACCATAAGAACAACAATAATAGCATTACATGCACTTCCCTTGACGCTCACTGAAAAAAGATGAGCACATATTTGCTCTTAGGTGCATCAGGGTTTTCAGCTTCATATGGCAGAGCAGACACCTCTAGAAAATACCACCGAGTTCTTGAAATGCAACCGCAGTGGTATCATGCTGCTTAAACCCTTGGGCCGGGGGCAAGTACCAACTTGTGGAGAGAATAGCTTAGAGTTGAATGTTGATTCGGGAAATTGAAGCATGCACTTGGTTGCCTGTCAACCAGAGTTACAGAGATATTATGAAGCCAATAAGTCTAGCCAAGATTAGAGCAAGCATTAGAGAATGTATTACCTTTCATACTTTCTCCTTTCTAAACTATAGAGGAAGGTTATCTAACACCAAATATATTTCTCAAAACTTAACAAAACATCAACTTTGCATGCTTCTATATGACTAAAAAATATTATAAAATGAAAGAAAAACCCACACGAGACAAAGTTATGTGAGGTAAAGCAATAACCATTTAATGTACCAAAAGTGAAAAAAGAAATAGCCGCTAAATCCAATTTACATGCAAAATAGTTATATGATGCATGAAACACAAGGATCAAACTGCTTAGTGGATTCATACCTTCCGTTTAATTGGTGTAGATGTGTTAGCAACTGGCTTATGAAATGACTCTAGTCTGGAAAGAGAAGAATATAAGACATAGTAAGCAATAGTGCAGAAACTTATAACATCAATTTATGCAACAGATCATTATTTTTATGTAGCTAAGCATTACTGACCTGCCCTGTGATGACTTGTTCATTGCTGCTTTAATTTTTTCTATTGCCTAGTAAACATAAAAACATAAATACAAGGTTAATCTTTTTTATTAATTCAACAAAAAGTATCATAACAGCAGACTTAATGAGAGAGAGGATATACCTTTGCCACTCTGTTACTATTGAACCCATTTTCATTCACCAAAAAGGCAATCAACCCCTAGAAAATAAACAAAATAATGCAATTGTACACCTCAGAAAAATATGTGTAAATAGGATAAGGAATCACACTTCATCATCGGGAGCATTGCACTCCATCTCAACTTGCTCATTATTGGTGCAGACTAATGGTTCTTTAAAAAGACATCGAGCCTCTTCATATGGCCAATCATCAGGTATTGAGTACCTGAATAGAAGATGTTTTTATTAGTATTAGACTAATATTAGTTACTTTACACAGATATGGGTATAAATCATTTCGCACCACACATAAACAGTTCAGACCTCTCTTTGTTTATGTTCTGAAGTATATGCTCTATAGACCTGTGTTTATGAATTAGCTTCAAAGCTGTCTTTCCCCCTATACCTGGGCACAGCTTGAGAATGATATCACATGCCAACTACATAACCCAAATTTTAGTTGGATCATGTAAAATAAAGGTCAGACAACATTCTAAAGAAAATCCCAGCATACCTCGAATTCTCTCACAATAATCACACCCAGAAAGAATGCACAAGTCAATGAATTGATCCATGGTGAGATTCAGCTCCTCCAAAACCTAGCACATATCCCATAAAACAGAAACTCAAAATCAACATAACTACATCAGTGTGTAATACTCACAGTACCTTTGCAACTTCAAACTCCATGACTGGAACTTTTCTTGAGCTAGGGGCCATTAAATGGCGAAGAAATCTAGGAGCTCCAAAGGTTAAAGAGTCCATGTCCTCAGAAGCAACAGCGTAAACCTAAAAAATATGAAATGGTTCAACTACTAAAATACTAGGATATATAAAACAAATGCTGTGAAAAGCCACTTTTAAATTGGTACTGGAAACAATTTTGAACATTTTCAATATCATAGAGACGAACTTATCACGATCTACTAGATACTTGCCTTTCCCGATTTGCAAAGTGCAGCACATTGGGCCTCAGCTTCCGAAGGAGCCTATGGAAACTAAAACATAAGTCCTTCAATTCAATTTAGCTTCTCAGACTAAACCCCAAAACCAAAAACCTCGCACCTAAAATAATGAAAACTCACCTCAATCACAGGCACCCCCATAAGTCTTAATAGCCGTTTACAGTCTTCATTGTGCTGCTTTGTGACCTGGAAACAAGGCAAGCAAATAATCCAACATTGATTTTACACACATTTTTATTTTATTTTGATATTTTGTATTTCTATCATTACTAAACATTCAGAAATAGGTGCTAAGTAAAACAGTTGACTCTCTTATTTAGTATTGGGAGCTGAGAGAGACAAGAAGGACTCACTTTTACTGTCCGCTTGCTGAATTTTTCAATATCCTCGTTATTACCAGTCTAACAATATAACAAAAGAACCTTGATTTTAAGTGGTGAAGAAATAATTCAAGGGAACTTTATCAATCACTCTGTAACAACTAGGAAAGGTACCTCCATGGCTTGATGCAAATCCTCGGTAGCATCTGCCCTCTTTGAAAAACTAAAAGACAAATTTAGTAGAAAATTATGGTGTAGCAATAAAAAACTCATCAAATTCCAGCAATTTTGAAGGGGAAAAGTAACGAGAAGAATCTCTATATATTGCAGAAAAGTACCGTTTTGACAGCTCTTGTTTCTTCAAATCAGGTGGTTGTCCATCAAAAACGTAGCTGAAAGGAGATGATCCAAGAATTAGCAAATAAAGGACTTTCGGAAAGTGGTACCATATAAGCAGCAAATGGAAATGACAATAGTTCAGTACAGGTTGAAAATTAACTTATTTCTGAAGAAATTGCTAAGAAAAAGGTAAAATAAATGCATTACATAGGTTGCATCCCGGCTTCAAGAAGTCTAATTGTGCGAGTAAACATGCCTTGCAGATGACTGAGGATGAAACCAGTAAAACCAACGTCAACATTTATTAGAATCAAGTGTAAAAACGAAATTACAAAGTAAAAGTAGAAACTAAGAATCTGCTAAAGAAAAATCTGCAGAGAAACAAAGAGGATTAATAATTTTGGAGAGAAATATAGTAAAAAGTAAAAACCTGGTAACTTCACCAGCTTCATTGGTTAGCATTTCAGTCCCACTACGACCCACCACTACCTGCACTCATCCCATAACAAAAGAGAGCTTTTTTACATTATTAGCTAGTCTTAGCTCCCAAATGGATATGATAGTCAATTTTTTTTTAACCGGGATGGGGAAAAAACAGCAGGTGAATAGTATACGGACGAGAAACTGGTAAATGCTCAAGCTGGCATCGATGGCAATTTTTCGACCGAAATAGTTCTCCAATTTCTGTTCCTTTATTGCCTTTGGTGCATTGTCTGCTAGAAGCTTCGTTAAACCCTAATCATCAAAATTAAATCCGAAAATTCACGTAAATATTCAAATAAAGAAAGCCCCAATATTCCACTTTTATATGGAAATGCTTAAGAAGCAACTCACCTTAATGCCCATTGTTGGACTTGGTAGAGGCTAGAGAAAGAACAGGGAAGAGCAGCAGCAGCAGCAAGGGTTGAGGATTTGAGGCTGTTTGGTTTTTAGGTAATATTTTGTAATTAGTCCTTATACTGTGAATAAATATAAATTTAGTAAAATTTGATTAATTTATAACGAATTTTGAATTTTCAGTCATAACCTAAAAAATATAAAGATAATTAAATTACAATGATTTAAAATATCAAATTGAAGAATAAAAATTAAATATATAATTTAAACATAATACATGAGTTAATAGCAAAATTTGACCTGACATATTAAAGAACGTGACTTAATTCATAATTTTTGCATAGTATAGGGACTAATAAAAGAATTTAACCTAACTTTCCCCAAAGCCAATCGATTTGAGTAACTAAGAGTTTTTTTTTTTTTTGATAAATAACTAAGAAGTTATTTGAGCTAGGCAAAGTTAGATAAACTTGACTGTTCAACTATTCTTTGACACAAAAGAATTGTCGTAAATGATGATAACATTTGATAAATAATTTGTTTTTTGTTCTCTATATTTGTGTATCAACTTAAATATTTACAGAATTTTGAAACAAGTTTGTTAAATAACAAATGGGTAAAACTTTTATACACGGGCGGTGTAAAACTAATTTTACTCAAGTCTGTATATTTAAACTATAAAACATTAATCCTAAATTTTTAACCTTAACCCTAAAAAATCAAACTCTAAACCTTAAATCATATACCCTAAATTCTAAACACTAACCTTAAATTCTAAACCTTACAACCTAAACGACTAAACATTTAAACTTTAAACCCTAAACTAAAACCCTAACTCCTAAAACTAAAGGGCACGTGTAAAGTGTAAACTAAAGTTCACAGCCTGTGTATTAAAGTTTTTTCCATAACAAAATGCAAACAAATTATGTCCAATTTATTTACATTCATGAACAAATTCTAATATTTAATTGTTTTATATTTAATAAGCGATAAAAATGTTTATTTATAATTTATTTGCTTATTAGTTAGGATCATATTTTCAATGATCATGTGTATGTTCGATAACTTGTTTACGTACATGTTCATCTAATATTTATAAAAAAATATCGTTTAATTTAAATGATGAATACAAACACAAATTTAAAATTCTTATTAAACATGGATATTTTGTTTTTATAAAGAAACAAACCACATTATAAAACTCCATTTGTTTTAATCCGATTCATTTGCAATCCTACGTGAGAAAACCACATCATATATAATATTTTGTCGTAACAAATAAAGTGCGAGGTTGTTATGTGATTTCGTGTGGGCTTGTAAGTTGTAACTGATATGATGGGTGTTGGCTTCAAAATCATTGAATTTTAGACTAAGGGTAAAGTGGATTTGGGTTGGCATAACGATGAAATCACACCTTCCATCACCAACCTGCATGCACCTACACCGCCTGTTCTTGTAATTTTTTTTATTATTATCGATATCTGATTTATTGACAGATTAATTCATATATGATTTTGTAGAGATTAAATATGAGGATAATCCTCTTAATTCAGTTTAATCAATTCACAACACCAGTATTCGAATATGACCTTGCTTAAAGGGATTTAGGTATAGAGCTAAGATCAAATATTAGAAGCGATAAAGGTATATTAAGCCTTTAAATCTAAAAACTGCGAGAAACAAAAATTTTATTTTACTACTATAGGGGCCTCAGATGCAATTATACTAAAAAATTGGGAGGGGCAAGTTACATGGCTTCGTCCCTTAGGGGACCGAACAACTAATCTCGTTAGACAAAATAGTTGTTAGTACTTGTTCTTAGACTTGTAACAACGCACGCATTATGTAGACAAATTATTTGAATCTGCACCACTTAGAGTGAACAACATTTCCCTTTCTACTAAAATTATTCGATAAATTTTAAATTTAAATTTCTTTTAAATGACTCATACTATAAATAATATTGATTTATGTCGCTTAGGCTATTAAATTTTATAAGAGACGTTTTATTCTCTTTCATTTGATTAAAATACATCAACAACCACATGTATTTTCCTCCTTTCTGAAAATACTCAAGTCTCCAACGGCCCTCCTCTTAGCCAGTCATATTAAATACGTTCCGGTTCCAGTTCGTTCCGGTTCCGGTTCCAGTTCCAGTTCCATTCCCACATGACATACATCCTCCTCTCCCTGCCTCGGCATTATATATAATCTCAGATTCCCAGATCTATTCACCACCTTCACTGTCTTCTCTGCCTCATTTAGCTCCTTCACTGAAAATATCTATACATTATATAATTAGATGATCACGATCTTTTGTTCGATCATCAATCATGTACTAAAATTGAGCTCCACTCTTGCATAAGAATCGACATAGCCATCTGCAAGATTCAAGCTTTGGCGGTTTCTTTTTCCTCAAAAATGAAGCTTTCTTGGGTTTGGGTTGTTACAGCATCTGTTTTTCATCCACTAGTTAATGGGTTCTTAGATTTTAACGAAACGGAGCTATCTTTTATCGAGGCCCACGACTATGGAGGCTCCAAACTTAATAACAATCCTCTCATGGTCGGATTGACTCTTATTACAAGTGCTGGCGCTAAAGGAGCAGGTACGTAACTGTTATAGGTGCTCATTCTTTATATTTCACTTCACAGTTCAGATTGCTGGATTTAGACTTTTTGTTTTTTTTTTAATCTGGGTTTCATGAAAATGACAATGTTATGTATCAGCTTTCAGTCATTCTGTTAATTGAAGTTTGCTTCTGCTTCATTCCCATCACAATAATTTATTTTTCCTGCATATTTGTTTGTAACTTCAATTCTACTTTACCAAAATGTTAAAACAAAATTTCATATATTTATTTAATTGTGCAGTCTGCCTGGATGGAACTTTGCCTGGTTATCACTGGCATCGTGGATATGGATCTGGAGCTAATAGCTGGTTGATTCAATTGGAGGTATGTTCCTCTAAAATGTTCTTTTTCATTATTATATGTGTTTTTTTTTTATGGTGGCTTCGGGTTAGTAAGCTGGCAATGTAAGTCCAGTTGAACCTTTTAGATAGAAGTATGGACTCTGGGAGCATGCTAAAACTTTGGTTTGGCAATTATCTTGTGGCAGGGAGGAGGATGGTGCAATAACATTAGAACTTGTGTCTACCGGAAAAAGACACGACGCGGATCATCTACGTACATGGAAAAGCAGATATCGTTTGCCGAAGAAAATCCTGGTTTCATCTTAAGCAATAGTCAGATAAAGAATTCACCATTCTTGATCAAATATCTTATCTAATTTTGTATCGAAATTGCAGACTTTTTCAATTGGAACAGAGTAAAGCTTCGGTATTGTGATGGTGCCTCTTTTACTGGTGACAGTGAAAATAAGGTAAATTAAATTCTTGCATTTGCTTTCATCCATAGAATGCTAATTCCTTGGATTTTAGCTATTGTTTCCAAGTGATATAAATATTTACTCTATATTCTATTGACTCTATATTCTATTGTAGATTTTTAACAAGCATCTTTGAATTTCTTCTTCTTTAGTTCTTTGTATGTAAAGATCATATGTTAAAAACTAGGCTATTCTGTGTTTAGGCTGCACAACTGCAATTTAGAGGCCAACGTATATGGTTAGCTGCAATGGACGATTTAATGTCAAAAGGAATGCGCAACGCGAAGCAGGCTCTTCCTTCGGGGTGTTCTGCTGTGGGTCTGGCATCAATTTTACACTGTGATGAATTCAGGAACATATTTCCGAGAACTAGTAAAGTTAAGTGTCTGAGTGATGCCGGTCTATTCCTTGATGTGTAAGTATCATTCTCCTTCAGGATCTTGTTTTAAGCCCTAGTATGACATAGATTGTTCTTTAGTTCTTAATACATTTTCTTTATATCCTCTCTGGACTGCAGGATTGATGTGTCAGGTGGTCGCACACTTAGGAGTATGTACAGTGGCATGGTGGGCTTGCAGGTTTGATATTGATCTTTGTATTTACATATATGTCGATGGAATTAGATAATGCCTAGTTTGTTATATGTTGATCCTGCAGGGTGTGCAACATAACTTGCCACGCATGTGCACTGTCCACCACGATCCAACTTCGGTATATCTATTCTCTTGATTGCTTTCGGACCAAAATAATTTGAGAGACTAAGAAGAAACATCATGTGAACTAGACAAATATATTCTCTTGCTCGATCTACTTGGTACTCACTGGACTGAAACTTCTTTTAGTGTTTCTTTCCTCAAAACCTAATCAGCAATGTCCAAACTCCACTGTTTATTCTCAATGCAGCTTATGATTCTTGGCAGGTTAATATCATTGCCTCGAGATTAGCTTTGTAGGAAATCTGCAGACTTGATTAACAAAAGTGATGAATGAATTTGTTACTTCCTTGATATCAAATCCAGTCCAGTATATCTCCACCATCGGCCGATCCACATGGTCATTGACATGATTGCAGACTGAACCATGCTAAATGTTCTGCATCCCAGATCAGGTTTTTACAAGGTGATAACCTATGCGTTAACTTGCTCGAGCCTTGATAGACAATATTAAGTCAGCTTAAGCAAATCTCTGTTTCTATGAATAAGGCTTCCGGATACAGATGCTTAATGCTATCAAAGGGTTCTCAATGTCTAGACAGAATGGATTATTTATAAATTCATGTTTTGCTCACTGCCAAACCGAAAGGCAAGACACATGGTTTGCTGGTAATTCTCCTAGAATTAGAAACAAGGTATGTCTAATTCATATCAGGTTTCAATAAGTTTATGTCATCTGTATTTTGTACATTACACTTAAAAATAATTTAATGTTGATTATGAGAATATTTAGTTAGTTTGACAGTGGAGACTTTATAACAGTAATGGATAATGGATAATATGGCAGGCCATTGCAACAGCTGTTGGAGATTGGTATTTTGACAGAGCAGGCGTGAAGGTCATCGATTGTCCGTACCCTTGTGACAACAGTTGCCACAATTTGGTTTTCAGCTGATCCAATTATACATATTAGGCGGTTCGTTCGTATGCGTATATGTAATATACATGGTCGCATATAGTTATTTGAAGCCTGCAAACCAATGAAATGGGACACTAAGACAATAAATAGAGGTAGGTTGCTGAAAAATGCAAATGCAATAAGCAAATTCTTTTGGGATTCAATTTTGTTCCCACTCTGCAGAACAAGCTGAGAAACCTTATTTTGATGATTGTATCCAATCCAAATGCAGACAGTTTCAGAATGGCTGCCGTAACTCATTGCAACTCGACAGAGAGATGTATGAATCATGTGCTGGGATGTTCTTTCAGTAATATTGTGCGTGTATATATAGTTGTTTACACTTTGCATTGCAATGGTAATACTATGCAAGAGCCAAGAAGAAAGACATGGAAAGAAAACCAAAATTTCTCTCCCTAGTAAATATCATGTTTCTAACTACAAACCTGAAACCTTAATCAAGGCCAGTCACCAATAGTCTCTGCAGGAACACAAACCGTTCCTGAAATGGTGAAACCGATTGACATCCCTTACAATAATCTCTCTCTTCAAAATTTCTGAAACAAACTTCATAACTGTATGACAATCACCACAAGTCCTTAGATTTTTCTTTATTCTAACTGGAGAGCCGGTGGGGAGTGCCAATAACCCAAATGCAAGTGCAATTTTCTCACTATGATACCACAAGCTGTCCTCCTTAAACTCTTCAGCGCTATTAATAGAAAACCTTTTTAGAGGCACATATCCTTTGTTCTTCACCAACTCCTTCACTATTTTCAACATCTCATAAATTTCAACCGTTCTGGCATGTGATTTATCATGGACTGTAAACACAAATGTCTTGTTCTTAATATCAATCCAACTACATCCAGGTTCTTTTTTTACCCTATTGACACCCATCAATCTTCTAACTTGATCGGCTTCCTTCAATTTCCCTTTTTGTGCATACATGTTGGAAAACAGGACATAGTTACCTGGGTTATTAGGCTCCAACTCAAACAGTCTCCCTGCAACTTCAATTCCCATTTCAAGATTGATGTAATTAGCACAAGCACCGAGCAAAGCTCCCCAAACAGATGCGTTAGGTTTGATCGGCATTTGTGCTATAAACTTCCTAGCTTCATCTAGCTGACCCGATTGACCCAGTAAGTCAACCATACAGGCATAGTGTTCATGACCAGGGATTATACCGTGCACCTTTTCCATAGAGTTGAAGTAAGCACGCCCCTCTTCAATACGTCCTGTATGACCACAAGCAGATAAGGCACAGACAAAGGTGATATAATTAGGTTTTAAGCCATCTGCAAGCATTTTTTCAAACAACTTGATTACATGGTTTCCATTCCCATGTTGTTGGCAAGCAGCAATCATAGCCGTCCAACAAACCACGTTAAGATCCTCAATCTCTTCAAAGACTCGACAAGAATCATCCAAGCTCCCACATTTTGCATACATTGTGATCAATGAACTAGCAATGCATGTATTTTTTGAAAACCCGGAATTTATAATCTGATTGTGAATTAAAGTGCCTTGATCCGGTGCAGCAAGATGGGCAGATGCATGAAGGGCTGTTGAGTATGATGCCTCATCCGGCATTAAACCTGTCCTTTTCATGATCCATAAATAATTGCAAGCTTCCTCACAGTTTTCATTATAAACACACCCCATCGACATGACGTTCCATGCAATAACATCTCTACAAATGCCTATAGAATTAAACAACAGAGCACCTTCATCAAACAAACCGCATTTAAAGTACATGTCCATAAGCGAATTCTTCACATAAAACAACGTAAGTAACCCTTGTCTAACAAGAACCCCATGCACTTGTTTCCCGAACTCCAGAGCCCCAATATTAGTGGATGCACTCAACACGGTCGAGAAAGTCACTTGATCAGGAAGAAACAGACCCTCCCTTGTAACCTCCCTAAACAGAAAAAGCGCCTTGACGTGCAAGCCGTTTAACAAGCACCCAACAATAATCGAATTCCAGGAAACAACATTCCTTTCAGCAAACCAACAAACACCTTCTCTGCCATCCCCATATCGTGACATTTTGCATACATATTCACCAACGCGCTGCCAACGAACACATAACCTTCATACCCGTGCTTGGAAATCAAGCAATGCATCTGTTGGCCATGAAGGAGAACGGAGGTACCAGCGCAAGCGGGCAAAACAGCGGAGAAGGTAAAGTGGTTGGGGTATACACCGGCTGTACGCATTCGATTGAACGAGGACAGGGCCTGAAAGGGTGCGGCGGAATGGGAAAGTATGGAGATGAGAGAGGTCAAGGAGACGACGGTTTTGGTTATTTGATGGGCGGAGGAGAAAAGGAGTACGGAGAGAGAGGGGCGGCCGCACATGGCGTACAAGGTGAGGAGGTTGTTGAAGAGAAAGGGGAGGGAAATGAAGGCGTTGGAGATGAGATGGGAGTGGATTTGATTTGAGTCGCGTGTTTGAGGCGTTTGGTTCGGGCGGTGGCGTTGAGGAGGTGGTTCAGATGAGTGGGTTTGTGTCTGTGTGGGTCGTGAGAGTGGAAATGTGCCATTGTATTGTATTCTTCCCCATCTCATGGCTCCAAGCTTTTCCTACTCTGCTTTGGAGAGCTCGCGGCGTTTAGTACTGCTGTTTTTTGATCAAATATGAAGCTTATTGATTGATAGAAAAGATTTATACAAACATGGTATAAAAAGCAAAGAACAAACATTCGAAAACATAACAAATCCGGAGACCAGTTAAGCTCGAAACATAAAAACAAAAATAAAAGTCGTTACAAGATCGAGCGGAGGGAGAAAAAATAGGTTATAATGGCCAACAAGAAAGAGTGAAAAAATCAAACTTCAGCATCTACAAAGGACATACAACATCTTGACGACAGGTACCAGTAACACTAGCGAAAAATTCAAGGGTCGGGCTAATTAGGACGGCAGAAGAGACACCATTCGAATGAGTATACCTCTTTAAAGGAAAATCCAACATAGTAGCGGGATCCAAAGGCTACTTTCAAGTAGAACATCGAAAATCAGAGTAGCTAGAGCCACCACCGCCGTCAACATCCCTCAACTCTGCAAAATCAAAAAATTGAGAATAAAACCAACAAAAATAAAGACACATACAGAAAAAGGCCGACAAACACTGAATCTCTCCACCCACTCTTTTTTGTTCTGAGTCGATAGAGCAGATCGATCATTCTTCTTTTAAAAACGGGACCCAAATTTAAACTGAAGCTACCGGAGACAACACAACTCATCCACAACGTCAAAGAAAAACAAAGAAACAAAATCAAAAAAAAAAATCGACAAAAGGCTAAAAGAAAAAGAGATTTGATTTTGGGGCTTGCGGAGCGGCTAGGGCAGCAGTGAAGTTTGTTAGAACCAAAGCCTACCCAAAACATAACAGGTAAAACTAAACACGATCTATCATGTTAAATTAACAAAAATAATAAATTGAATGCGGAAGCGTACTTAAATATATTTGATATATTAGAATTCTTGAATCTTGATCTTCAAAGACTAAATCTTTGCTATTGATCTTCTAAGAATATGAGCTTTCTCTTGAGGTAAAACTCTCACGGAGAAGGAGAGATAACGAGTTAACTTATTTATTGAGGACTACTACCTCTTTATATAATTAATTTAATAATCAACTATTAAGTTTTTATAACCCTGCCCCTCATCAAATTATAAATATATCTTATAGTATCTACACTTTTATTTCCATGACATTTTAATACCCATGACATGCCTAACATAATTGGTCACTTAATTTTGTGTCATACTTTATAATAGCAATATACATTATACATATGTGCCCACAATTACGGATTTTAATCCAACAATCTCCCACTTGGGCAACATATGTTTCCGGACAAATGTATAACCTTATGAGCTAAAAATTTGCTATTATATAATAGGTATTCTATAAAAATCTCTTCCATCAACTATATCCATTAGGATCAAAACAGCCTTTACCATATCAATTATGACTAGACCCATCAATGGCCACGTATACAAATATAGTCAAATGACATAGATCAATCATGGATTCGTAGCATGAAAAATTACATGAAATGTAAACTGAACATGTCTATTTCCAACTGATCATCTTAAACCTTGTGAGATCAAACTTCGCTGAATTCAGAGTGTGCATAAACCAAAAGAACTTTATTTCTGCAGAAAATAATCTTAAAATATCTTTAAACTGAAGTAACAAAAATTGTGCCTAAAACGAATGAGCATTTTTCCAAAATTACAAACTCCCACTAAAACTGAATATCCTTAAATAACATTACTCCCACATGAGTAGTGTACTCATGAAAGACCTAGGGTGATAGTTTCTTAATAAGCGCGCAATTATAGAGTTTGTACCAGCATGCTCTATAGACACACAACCACACTGAATTTTCTTTAACAACTAGGAACTTAATATTTATGTGCTTCAAATTTAAAGTGTTCCTATTGTTTATAGAATAAATGAATGCATATTTATTGTCACAAAATAACCGAAGTGGTCTTTCTATTCAATCTATAATTAGAAGCCCATGTGATAAAATTCTTTTGCATCAATATTCTAATAGAATCGAAGCATGTAAACCTGATGATCTCTAACTTACCAGAACTTCGATATGTGAGCATGCAATTTTTGTTCTCTAAAAATATTTCATAACCCTATTGGCTGCTATTTAATGGTCCATAATATGATTGCTTAAATATATGTCTAACATTCCAACAATGTACGCAATATCCGAACGCATATATACTTGAGCATAAATTAGATTCTCAATAGCTTATGCATATAGAATCTTTTGTATTTTCTAAACTTCAAGGTTACTTTGAGGGCATTGTGTAAGACTAGATTTGTCTTCTTTAGCAATATGAGTATCACTTGGTTTACTCCCACTTAACTGTAGTATATACAGTTGTGAACCAAATTTATCTCAAAACCAAATGAGATAATTAATATGAAATTTATAATTCCATTAATGAGAGTCCTACTTAAGCTCATAGATAGATTTCTTTAATTTACGTATCATTGAGATTGTATCATAAGACACAACTCTATGGTTGTACCATATAAATAGTTTCTTCAATATCGCCATTGGAAAAACACAAGCTTAACGTCTATCTTATAAAGCTCAAGATTAAAATAAGCAACAAGCGTCATGATTATCTTGGAATAGTCTTTCAATGAAACTTGAGAGAAAGTCTCCACAAAATCAACGTCTTCTTTTAGAGTATACCATTTAGATACAAGACATGCCTTATACTTGTCCACATTATCATTTGCATCCCTCTTGGTTTTAAATATCCATCTACAACCAATTGGTTTGCACATTCAGGTAATGAGACAAGCTCCTAAACTTTATTGTCTTGCATAAAATTATACTCTTCTTGAATGACATCAATCCACTTTTGAGAGTCAGAACTTTTATGATATGATAAAAATGATTGAATCATTTTCTATTATTCCATTATTATCCTTATTTTCTTGAAGAAATACAAAGTAATGATCTATAATAGTATTCTCATTCTCGTGGATATCTTTAATGACACTTATTTTTTTAAGGTTGTTGATTCTTCTGAAACAATTACCTTATCTTGAATGGGAGTTGTTCAACATTGTTTTGCTGAGGTACTTGATTCACTTCTTGATTAATGATAGGTGTGAAAACCTAAATATCATCAAAAGTGATAGTATGAATTAAATTACAATCCAACTCCTGCTCAATAGCAATGTATCTAACTTATTTCTCCCTCCAAACTCTACATCCTAACAAAATTATGGATCTCTTTAAATAATTCCTAATTGTGGGATCATAAAACTTACAACACATGGATCACTCAAAATAACTGAAGTAGTTGCTTGCTTTTGAAGTTTAATTTCTTCACATGTGTCCTGACTTATTACAAAAGAATCAACCCTTTGTAACTTATCATTGTTTCTTTTGAGTTGGACCCTTAGCAACTTTTTTTATTATTTTCTTTTATTGCCCTTATTTTTAGAGACACTAACTAAATGAGTATTTTTGCCCTTATAATGCTTCAACTTTTTTTCCTCTTTAAAACAATGAGAAATGAGCTCAATTAGAGCCTATTTCTCCTTTTGATAGCTGTAACTATTTTTGAATTGGTTATACTATATAGGAAGAGGTACCAAAAGCATAAAAACAAACAATTGTTAGAAAATTTGATCTTATGTGCCTAAAGTTTTGAAGCAATATTAAATATTTTCATAATATACTGCTTCACATTTCCTTAATTTTTATACTTCATAGACATCAAGTAAGTCAAAAGTGATGTCATATTAGCCTTAACATTTTTTTTTAGTAAAATGTTTCTCAATTTTATCAAGGAAACCCTTAGTATGAGTAATATATTTAGATTTGTGCTTATAAAGAATTCTAGAATGTTGTACTTTATGATCATTAAACTCATGCAATTTGAATGATATCGCCTCTCAAAATCCCTTTTATGGGTGTTTACCGCCATGAGAGGTGCAAGTTGTTATTCCTTTAGTGCAAGGTCTATGTTCATACAACCAAATACTTTATGTAAGTGCATTTTCTATTCCTTGAAATTAATTTCACTAAACATGAGTGTAGAATGTATATTAACAGATATTGTGATAGCAAAAGCTAAATTAGCTAAATAGAGAACACAAATAAATAAATAAATAAAAACAAGCTCACATCCATATCCATAAATAAACAATAAATTCAAAATAGTGACTAATTCCCCTCAAGATACCAAGCACAACAATACTATCAAGTATTTGGACAGTAATGTTAACTGTAAGCGGTACTATTGTTGTAGCAATCAAATATTGACAATAAATTATGTCAAACAATAGATTAATCTTTGGACTAACGTATTGTTCTCATAAAATACCTTATAATTGTTACACATTTATCACCACAGTTGTCGTTATAATTCGGCCAAATATTAACTTTCCTTTGGGTCAATTAATAAACGCATGAATTACAAAAACACATAATTATCTTAATATTTTAAATAAACTAATCTACACAAAAGCGGTCACTTTGGTGACATTATGTTTCAATTAATCCAATAAATTTTAGACATCCGAAGCCAAAATATGAATTTAATTGTTACAAAACATTTGTCTTCATTTTATCTTTCAATCAAATTAAAAGATAACCAAAATAATAATAAATTTGAATAAAGGTAAACCTCATATCAAGATACCGGGCACTCCATTAATATTACATATTTGGACAAAACATTAACTTGCAAGTGATATCTTGGTACAATAATCAAACATTGATAATAAGAACATGTCAAACAGAAATATTCCTTTGGGCCGATTTATTGCTCACATATAAAACTGAATAATTATCACATGTTTATTACCACAGCTGCACATGTAATAATGTTGATTATTAACCTTCCTTTGGGCCTATTAATACTAACATAATCCGATTTACATGCACAAAACCTTTTATATATTAAAATAAAATAATTTCTACAATAGAAGTTACTTTGGTGACTTAATGCTTCAATTAATTTATCTTAAAATATATAACATAAATGTAACGATATCCAAATTTAAAATTATGTAACAGTCAAAATTGAAATTTCTGATAACACTTAAGTTTCCAAAATAAACCAAATAAAGTTGTCTATATGGGGCTATCAGAATCGAAAAAACCAAAATCTTTGACTGTTTCTCAAAAAATTCCTTAAGCATGTATTTATCAAAATAAAAGATTGAATTCAAAACAACCAATCTTTAACTAAAATTCAAAATGATAAGTATCGTGCAGATGAGTAATTCATATAATGATCACATAAAACCTTAAAATATCCTTAATAACCTAATGATCACAATTGAAACTCATGGTCAAACTGAATAGAATATGAATTTCGTAAGATTAATGACATGCTTTCCAAAACCAAAACCAAAACCAAATGTATATATATATATATAAACATAAACACAAACACGATATGATTCAAATGAAACTAATCACATGTTGTAGCTTGTACAATCAATCCAATCTGAATCTATATTTCATAGCAATAATGTTACTATGGAGTCAATAACCGAATAAACTTGAGATCCAAAACTAAAACCGAAGTCATGCAATCAAATGCCTTACGATATTTATAAAACTTTAGCATATTGTACAACATAATTAATTGAATACTAAACTCACATAAATAAATTGCGATGAACGTGGATTCAAAGTACAACATGTTAATCGACTATTTGCCTTTGGAACTAAATTATAGAAACCAAAATAAAATTAATAAAAGATCATAGGGCTAATCTAAAGGAAACTGAAACATGGAAGCTAAGACCATCGTTGTCTCATTTTTAATAGAGAGCTCAATAGTTATTATTATTACTGGAATCTTAAGAAGACACTCATATTAATAACTATCAATTAATTACCGGATACCAAAACCTTATATATTCATGAGAAATCAATTTTCATATGTAGTTCATAAAACCAAAACCAAAAACTGAATATGTATGATGCATTAAAGTTTCAATATAAACCCTACGAAGAGTTTAATGCTAAGAAACCCTTTTATTATACTTTATTAATGAATTCTCAAGCAATTCTGATAAATATGGCATGAATATTAATGGTATTAAAAACCCAAAATTCGTAAAAGGCGAACCATATAATAATAACAATTGCAGTAAGAATTCTTAAAACGACAAAATTGCCATAATTCGTTAGTTCATATGAAACATCAAAACCCTAATATTTTATTCCTAATTCATATGAAATCAAAATATTTAAAAACACTGTAATGAATCAATCCAAAAACCGGAGATTATAAATTGGTTCTTAATGATTCAACATGACGAGTCTCTTATGCCACTTGTTAGAACCAAAACATACCCAAAACATAACAGGTATGAAAATTAACCCGATGATCTATCATGTCAAATCATCAAGAATAATAAACTGAATGCGAAAGCGTACCTGAATATATATGATATATTGGAATCTTTGAATCCTGGATCTTGAAAGACTAAAACTTTGGTATTGATTTTCCAAGAAGATATGTTTTCTCTTAACGGGGAAAGGGAGAAGAACAAGTTAACATATTTCTTGGGGATCACTACCTCTTTATATAATTGATTTAATAATCAACTATTAAGTATTTATAACTTTGTCCCTCATCAAATTATAAATACATCTTATGGTATCTAGACTTTTATTTTCATGACATTTTAATACCCGTGACACGCCTAACATAATTGGTCATTTAATTTTGTGTCATACTTTATAATAGCAATATACATTATACATATGTGCCAACAATTACGAATTTTAATCCAACAAAGTTAGTACTGTTGTTTTTGTTCGAAAAAATGGTATTCGAAAACATACATTTTTTAACGAAGTTAAGAAATAGTAATTTCTTTTAAAATGTGGCGGGAGGTTTTTTTGTTGTTTGATATTATTGTGAAAAAAATGACATGATAGATAAAATAGGGGTAGAATTAAATGATTATTCTTTTTTGGGAATTATTTAGAAAACAACCCCAATTAATAGTAAAAATACTCCTTTCAATTCACGAGGATAAAATTTGTATTTAGTCAAAAGTAAATTTTAAAGTCGCGTGTAGCTAAACGCGAGTTCCGTGTTGAACGAATAGGTAAGAAATAAAAAAATTATCAATTTTTTTACACAAAACTCGCTTTTAACTAAGCGGAATTTGAAACTCGATTTGGCTAAACGCGAGTTTACCTTACGTGGACTGAAATGGGTATTTTTCTATATAATCTTTGATGGAATTATTTTTTAGATAATTTCCAAAAAAAATATTCATTTAATTTTACCTAAAATATGATGTAGCAATTTTTAATATTTAAATTGTTAACTTTTTGTCACATGAATTAATTCAATTGGTTGAGTATGTTAATCAAGGTTCAAATCTTATCAATGATTTCATTGCCTATAAAAAACACTTGTTTACTTTTTAAAATTAAACCTAAGTTTTTTCTTTTAAATTAGTCTCTAAACTTAAATTTCGTAATTTTTGTGATGAGAAAATTGTACAATATGATATACCTCACAGTGCCTTGTCCTCAAAAGAATTAAAATGAAAAAAATGTTGAATTCATAGGAAATGCAGATAAAAAAATAGAGAACAAAACCTTATTTATAAACTGTTAGCTAAAAACATATAGTTTTAATAATTCTTTTAAATATATTGGTGTGATTACATAATTATATATGTTTATATTTTTTTAATCCTTTGACAAGGCACACACATGTGCTTGAATCCGGGTGTTCTAGTATGAACATCATCCTCTTCTTTATTAGAGTCGTTTGTTAAATTCTAATTTTTAATAATTTTTTAAATACATATAATAATCTACAATAAAAATAATCTAATATACTTTTTTCATCAAAATATGGAAAATAATAAATAAGTAACTAAATAAGAACCCACTTATAAAAAAACATTTCTCGCTGTCTAACAACGGGACAAGCTCGAATTTCTTATCAAATTTGCAAAAGAAAAAGTTGACTATTATTACAGGTTTAGGGTTGGTTTGAATAATAAGCTGGCCATGATTCTTGAACATAGGATTGTTGCCATGGTCCATGATAGAGACATATGCTTAAGTAGATGGATAGAAAATTTATTTAAAAAATAAATTGATCAAAATCTGGTTAATTTGGTCAATCTTCGAATCAATCAAAATTTATTATAAGTTTCAGGTTTTGTATTTCGTCTTTAGTTAGATTATATTAATTTGAGTATTTTTTTCGTTTTAGGTTAAAAATAGATGATTCTTTACACCTTAATAGATTAAATAGTTTAGTCTCTTCACATCATAATGAATTCGGACTTAAAGTATATATTAAATATTTTCAATTTTGAACCAATTTAATCAATAACCAAACTTTAAAAAAATCTTTAGCTGTTAACGGAACGAACACCTAATTAACCGATCGATTACTCAAACTAAAATTTAATTCTATCGACTAATTCAGACTGAACCGAACAATTAACACCCCAGTAAAAATGATGTCGAATGATCGATTCCCTAAGAATGGGTGGAATAAACATTCTTACAATTTTTTTTTTGAACAAGAAAAAATGTTGGATTATATTCAAAGTGAGAGTTTGCAAAAGAATCACACCGAACATTGAAAATTCAATGTGAATAGCATAAAACAATAAATTTCAAAGAGCATAAAAGACATAAAAAATCAAAACTCCTCACTTTTTAAAAAACTTGCACATAAGTCTTCTTATTGAAATCCAAAGATCAACAACTTTACTTTCAATAAAACGCTCTATGAATAAAGCAAATCTTTCCGCTGCTAGTTCTTGGCATATCGGTAAAATCACAAAAGAGGATCATAAGCATCACATACCATCAATTCGCTGCTAAGAATGCTTGCTGATACTCGTTATACGAATACTAAATTGTTGAAAAGCAAGCACAAAGACAGACTAAGACTGCCACAGAAGCAGAAGAATAAACTTTCATAAAAGTATATAAAAAACTACAAAAAAAACAAATGTAATATGAATATGTCAAAGCGAAACAAAAAACAAAAAAATAAACTTAAAATAAAACTTTCATCAACGGTAATAAATTTTATTTATATACAAAATTAGCAGAACGACTAAATGCCACCACTAGCTTTAAAAAAATAAAAATATTGTTTTTTTTAATTGTTGTAAACTTTTATTCTAACGATCACATAGTACTTTTCCACTGACTTTACATTCTAACAAATTTTTTTTAACACGCCAACAATTCTAAAACGAGGGACAAACAAAGAAACAATCGGCAATGCAATGAAGCCACAACAGTCGCCAAATCCAACAAGACTGAAGCACAAACAAAGCCATCATCATCATCTTCCATTGCATGTCGATTCGGGCAGCGCTGAATAGGGGTGATAATAAGCCTGATCGGCTCGCGAGTTACTCGGGCTTGGCTCAGTCAAAGCTCGACTCGAGTGAGTTCAACTCAGACTCGACTCGAAAAGCTCGTGAACATGCTCAAAATAATTATATATTATATATATATATGATACATATATACTAAAAGTAATCTCTTTAACAAAAAAAAAATAAAAAAATAAATTAGTAAAAAATCTACTAAAATAAATTAATTAGAATAAATTGAGCACTCTTTTTACCTTCCTCGATATTAAATTTTGTTTCAGTATTTGTTATGAAAAGAATTTTAAATGATGCTTTATCTTTTATTAAAAAAATTATCGCAAAATTGTCTATTTCGAGTCGAGCTGAGCTTGACGAGGTTCGAGCCCGAGTCCAATAGTATTATTTTCGAGCCAAGCTCAATAACACCATTTCCGAGCCAAGCTAAGCCGAGTTTGGCCTAGGTCGGGCCCAGTTCGGCTCGTTATCACCCCTAGCGCTGAAGATGACTCGTGAGGAGTAATGCAGCAAGAGAACCATCAACGTTGATCGATGGAAGAGCGAAGGAAAAGCCAGTGAAGAGTCAACAGTCATCGTCGGCAGAAACAACGAAACCCTTTCCATCCCTGGAGAAACGAAGGGACGGCAGGACTGGAACTCGAAACCACAGCCGCCGAAGAAACCATCCGAGAAAAAAGAAAAATGAAAGGAAAGACGAATCTCGCGTTTTCATCTGTATCCACACTTTTGCCTCGCCGTAGTGGGTTCGAAACCAAGCCGAAGTCGTCGGAGAGAAACTCTCAACGAGCGTGACAACAACTAGGCCACGGAACACCAAAGAAAATGAAAAAAAGCTAACACGAAAAAAATAAAGAAAAAAAGAAAAAGATAAAAAAGAACGAGAGACTAGCCGCCGGAAATAACAGCGGCTGGCCGCCAAGGTGAACTCAAGGGTTGAGGAATCTGAAAAAGTTAGGAGCGTTTTAGGGTTTTTTCCAAATTTGTAAAACGAGATAAGGTGATACATTCTAACAACTTAAACATAAAGAAAGAGTTGGCAAATGAAGTGAAATGGAGCAGCCCAAAATTATCATAAAAAAGAAATTGAACAGTTCAAGCCCAATCGACACTAGAAGAGAGATCAGGTCAGTAACTAGTAGGTAGCCAACAAAAACAGATCTAACGGGTGAGAGAAAGAGAAGGATCCACGCGGCAAGAATCTCTGGGCAAAGGATTTGCCGCGCTAGCCTAGGCCTTGCTCCATGGCTTAAATATATCTAAATAGTGAAAATGTCAAATCTCGAAAAGAGATTCCGCCACAGCACAAAACACAGCTTAGGATTTTGTCATAATCACAAAACCCCAGGTTCGGAAACCCGAACCAAACATAATTTAACAGTTAAATAATAATCATAAATCTCCAAAACCAATAAACAAATTGGCAAAATATAAATAATATTTGGAAACGCAATTAATCGACCAATCAGGGTTTGCCTTAATCTGTGCTCAGGATTCCATTAACAAATTCAAAGATCCAATCTCAGCTCTTTCTGGTTTTCCCCTTACTAGCTTCCTTCTTTTCAATCATTGAAAACAAAATCCACACGCAGATCACAACAAGCTTTAAGCTTATTGTCAAATCCCAGATTAAGCTTAAGAACAGATACGCCCAGAGAAGCTGCTGCTGCTGCTGCTGCTATGGATGTTTGGTTTGTGACACTTTTTTTGTCTTTTTCTTTTTGTTTATTTGTTACAAAGCCAAATAAAATATTTTTATTTTTTCTTTTTGGCTTTTCACTGCAAGGATTTTTAGTTCTTTCTTTCCACTTTCCCGAGAAAATTTTCTCTTTCTACTTTCAAACTCTCAAAACTATTTGAAAACTTGAATTTTATTATATATATATTCAAATTAAAAACAAAGCTGTCTCTTTCCATGTATATAGATAGTTATGGTTGTGGCTTATAACACCACCTCTACCTCTCCACCCGTTTTACTGCCATTTCATAGCTATTTAGTTTACCTTTCTCTTTGCTTTCATCAGATTCATTTTTTTCTTCTAGATTTCTCATCTTTCGTTTCAAATTCAATGTTCACTATTCAAAGTTATCATCTCTGTTATATATAAAATTTCCTTAATCTTTGCCAGTATTATTAGTATTGTATTATATAATATTATTTATATATTTGAAATTTCTTACTCGCTGTCCCCTTAAATTAAATGCACAACCACCATGTTCACATGCAGATATATCATGGAAATGTTTTCATATCATTACTGCAGGCAAAGACTAGGAATTTGCCTCTAAGCCACTAGTTTTTTATCTCATTGCATTCAGCCTCGGATCTTTTATCTACGCCAGAATAGTCGCCTTCGGATCAAGAAGGCTCTGTCGCTGATAGCTATACTTACCGTCGGATCAAGGACGTGCAATCCTGATGTCATCCGTGTCGTCCTCATCGCCGAGGGATTTCGATCCTTTGTTGAAGGATTTGAATGAGAAGAAACAAAGTTTCCGGCGTAATGTGGTGTCACTTGCGGCGGAGTTGAAGGAAGTCAGGAGCCGTTTGGCGTCGCAAGAACAGTCATTCGTTCAAGAAACCCTAACAAGACAGGCATGCCTTCTTTTCCGTGTTCTTTTGTGTGAATTTCAGTTTTCATTTGAATACTTCTCTTTTTGGGCCTTTTGTTTGTGGGGTCAACTGGAGAACTTGTTTACTAATAAACTTGGTTTTGCTTTAAAAAAATATAAAATCAGGAAGCAGAGACAACGGCAAAGCACATGGAGGAGGAGATTTCTAAATTACAAGAGAGGTTAGAGGAGAAAAATGGGGAACTTCAAGCTTCAGCCTCAGCTTCTGAAAAGGTCCCACCTAAATCCCGGTTCCTGAACTTTTATCATTTCTTTTGCTGATTAATTAGCTTTAATTAATAGTTTGGAAAGAACACTTCATGCCTCAATGATTGTGTTAGCTGCTATGGTGCTTGATCTGTCTTAAATGATTTTTTTTTAATCTTTGCCTTTTAAAGTTGTTAATAACCACACATATTTTAGCATGCCTTTTTGGCTTTTCCTCTTTAGTCATTTCTTGGGGAGCCCATCAAAGGAAAGATATGTTTGTCACAATATTGAACTCTGTGCATATTTTGCCAAGTTATAAATTTACTTGTTTCATGCATTATTGATGATGTTCTCTTCTTAATTTCTAATTTACTAGTTTAACTTGAGGAATGTTTATAATTAAGCTTAAAACATTATGGTACCGTTCTTACATAACTGTTAAATTCTATTTCTTATATATTTGAATAAATATGCTAAATCATCCAACCTCATGTTAAATGATGCCTAACCAAATATTGCACCAACTGTGACCTTTGCTGGTCTTCCCTGTACTAATTGCTTACATATTTATTTTTGTTGTATAGAAGGTACCAATTAGATGTCAAATATACATGTTGATAATTTCCAACTTTAGAGAGCTGTTTTTACTGGTATACTGTCGGATCTTAATTACCATGTTGATTTCCACTTGGATGGTTATGTCGATACCTTAGGCTCGTGTTTATAATCTTGTTTCTAGTTCATTGTCTATTTTAGCTTTCATGTAAAGTGTGTCCTTTCGTTTTGCTGCTTCAACGATTTTCCTTCTTTTTTTTTTTTTAATTTGATCCACTTGTATGATTCTGATATGATTTTGTTATGTACCTCTCAGTACCTTAGGGAATTGGATGATCTTAGGTCGCAGCTTACAGCCACTCAAGCCACTGCTGATGCTAGTGCAGCATCAGCTCAGTCAGCGCAAGTGCAGTGTTTAGAATTGTTAAAGGAGTTGGACGAGAAGAATAGTTCGTTGAAAGAGCACGAGGATCGTGTAACTAGGTTAGGAGAGCAACTAGATAATTTGCAGAAGGATCTCCAAGCAAGGGAATGTTCCCAAAAGCAGCTGAAAGATGAGGTCTTGAGAGTTGAACATGATATCATGCAAGCTGTTGCTAAGGCCGGAGCAAATAAGGACTGTGAGCTCAGGAAACTTTTGGATGAGGTTTCTCCCAAGAATTTTGAAAGGATCAATAAGCTTTTGACTGCCAAGGATGAAGAAATAGCCAAACTGAAAGATGAAATCAGGATTATGTCAGCCCACTGGAAGTTCAAAACCAAAGAATTGGAATCACAGGTATTTTTATGCGCATGCATTAGTTGCCTTTGAAAAAAATCCTTCGAATTTTATTGCCATTTCATCAATTTTGTATAAGATATTAAATATAATATAGGTTTTAAATTTGTATGATCACTTATATGTTTATGGAGCAGTTAGAGAAACAGCGACGAGCTGATCAGGAACTGAAAAAGAGGGTATTGAAGTTGGAATTTTGTCTCCAGGAAGCTCGTTCTCAGACACGAAAACTGCAAAGGGTAATGTTAATATATTACTTCATTCGAAAAGTAGGATTTTTGTGATTGTCTGCCGCTGAAATGCTTGGATTGCTATTTTGTTTAGATCACTTTTGAACTTTACATTTTGCAATTTGGACAGTCTTTTTCGTACTCAATTTCAGTTGCATGTTATTCACTGAGCTCATCCTACCCATTTTGGCAGATGGGAGAGCGCAGGGACAAAGCACTAAAAGAACTTAGAGATCAGCTGGCTGCAAAACAACAATCTGCAGGTATAGGTGCTGAGAAACTGAATTTCTGGGAAACCTCTGGTTTCAAGATTGTAGTCTCCATGTCAATGTTGATCTTGGTAGTGTTTTCGAAGCGGTAATTTCATTTAGTTATTTAGGTAATGTGTATAATGAATACCCGGAGACGATTTTAGTAAGGCCATAAAACCATTGCCTTTGTAGAACGAAAAGGCTTGTAGATGTAAAATATGATGCATTTCTCTTGTATTTATTAGCTGGGTAAATATTAATACATGCATGTGACCCGACTGAGTAGCCTTCCTAACACGGCAGGGCAGTCGTGTGACTTGAATGAAAGATTCAAAGCCTCGTTAACTAATACCCCAGCCCTGGGACCAGGCCATCCATTTCCCATTACAAAGTAGTACCAAACACAACCTTTGGAATCATTTTAACCCATAAGGTTTGTCCAGTTGTGGTTAGTTAAGATACATACCCATATCCGTCCTAAAATCCACTTCAAAAGCATTAATTATTTCACAAGCAAATCCCTGAAGAAGGGATCCAAAATTGCTTCTTTAGCTGAATCATATTTGTCCAGGCGCTTTTTCAAAGACCGCATGTCTCTCTCATTCTTTAAAGAACGTACCTGACTCACCGTGTTTTCGAATAAACACAACACATTGTATCAGGGCCTTGATGGACGATTCTTTCTGATAATTAACCAAGGCAACAATTGGCATAATTTTTCATTGCCATTATATAGGACGAAAATCACTTACATATGCTTTCTTCAGCAGCAGTATATCCACCAAGTATATCAACCATAACACATTTGTTCTGGGAAAACTGTACATACTATCAGAAATATGTGGTTTAATTAAAGGTACCAAAGTATATACCCATGGCAAACAAAGAAAAACAAAAAGGCTAGAAATGCCTCAAATGTGTTTTTTTCCCTTCAATGGATTGGGTATGCATGAGCAGCTTGTGGATCTCATTCTTCCCTATAAATTTACTAGAACAATCATACGACTGGAACTTGATTGTACAAATTGACTTGCTTTAGTTAGGAACAAGATCACTACTACTATCACCTTTAGCATTTGAAAAAATAGTGGTAATAACAAGCCTAAAGCACACTGCAACAGATTAAGAACTATTAATAGCCACTGCAAAACCAAGAAATACGACAAAGGTTTTACAAGAACACAATCTAAGCAAAACTTTCAGTGTCTCTCGCTGTTGGATCCGGTTGATTAACAACTAGGTTCACTTCATTCAATTAAAATAAGGTTGGGGCGGGTAGTAAGACAGTTCAAGGCTTGAATTGATGAAACAGCAAAAGTGGCTTATTCTCAGATGTGAAGGGATTGGAAAGTACCTTCCTTCCCAGTGATCTTCTGTAACATCCTTCATTTTTCTATACGTTTCTGACTTCATTTCATAATTCATCAGTGCATCAGTTTTGCTAGATTAGAGGTGAATGCATTTTGTTTGTGACTTAATGGAGATCCATAGCTTGTTTATGTTTCTTACTTGTTTATCTCCTTTTGGACCTTTAAAAAGATAAGGGTCCTGTGACAAATCCAAAAAGAGTATGTTTTCTCCTGTACAGCAAAGCCATTAGGAAATTTTATCTCACAAAACTTCTGATGTAAAATTTTGGAAAGGAATAAAAGAAAGAAGCAGAGGAAACTTAACCAGTGTTTAATCTCGACAGTGTAAAATCAATTATTGACACTGATAATCCACATGTCCTGAATGATATTTGCTTTCCCTCTAGAATAAACTTCACAGTGACAACCATTTCGGCTCAAAAGTATGTTACCCCTATAAAGAATGGGAAAAACCCATTGATCAGCAATCAGAATTAAGCCAAAAACTTACTATAAAAAAGGTAACAGCAAGCAGACCAATGCAAGCCACGGTGCTCAAACTCATATGCAGCTTCAGCCACAGCCAGGGCAGCCGTAACCTGCAAAGACAATTGATAAGTTCACTGTGAGCTTATAATAACAGAAAATAATCCATCAAACAAAACTTAATCTTTTTCACTAGAAAATTACTTTTCAAATTTGTTTGAATTATTTCGTATCACAAGTCATTGATTTACCTGAACCAATAAACTCCGTGCTTCATCAAAATTCTCAAGTACAAAACTTTCAAGATCTTTACCACCATGTTGTAGAAAAAACACAAGATAGAGCTGAATGCAAGTTCATCAAGGTCAGCAAAAGAGTATTGGTACACGATAAGTATTTGTACTTTGGGCCATAAGTTTGGGAGTTCCCTATACAAGTGGTATTCATAAAGTATTTATTTATAACTTTCTCTTGTACGCATATTCATTGGGAAAAGAGATACCTGTTTCTCTGGGAACTCTTTGGGGTGATCATTTTCTGAGCGATTCTTTTCATCCCAACTTCCCAAGCACTGATCAATGCCGCATCATACGAACCTTGGCAAACCTTTAAACTATCAACGAAAGAGATCAATAAGAGATAATCTTAATAACAGATCAAGCACAAATTTCAGGCCAGGTTACAAAAAACATAATTACAAAATAGAAAGAGCGCAACCAATCACACACTATTAGGCACATTTCATGAATTGTGACTTTCTATTAGACACATAATTGAAATGTTTGCTTATGGTTATCAAAAGGAAAATTACAAAGAATTATACAGAAATATGTGATGTGGAATACATACTCAATTGTTTCTACAAAGGTCGTGCAAGCATTAAAATCATCTTTCTCAAATCCTAGTAAACTATTCAGAGCTTTAGAAAGCACAGCCTCCTCAAGCAATTCTTCCGAATTCTGAAGCACAGAAAAGAATATTGGTTAGTGATAAGACAGGCAAGCCCCAAAAAAGTCCACATGCAAAAATTTATTTAACCTGCAAACAACTTGCAGAAAAAATATTTTCATTAGAAAAAATACCTTTTGCACTTCTCCGTTTACTGGAAAATCCCCATCAAATGGAACAATTTTGCAGACGACATTGGCTGCTCTAAAGGCTTCTCCATAAGTACCTTCACCAACTTTGGCAATATTTTCTGGAGCACTGAGTCAAGAAGGTTTCACCATAATCAACCCAGGCAGTATGCATCGTCAACTAAATTTAATGCGGAGAGGAAGTAGAAGAACAATGCAATGACCTAAACACCATTGAAACTAACTGGACCACAAAGATCGTTGAAACCCTTATGCATTTCTAATTTCTGAAAATGGCACAACATATTTTATTATAACACACAAGAGTCAACACTCAATAGCAGATAAAGCAGGGCGCATTAGCAGTGAGGTAAAGACAGATGTAAACAACCTTATAATTGCAATAAGGCTCACCCTCCACTCGCATGGAGAACCACAGAAATAAATTATGTGCAGTTTTCTTCAAGGGGAAAAGGAAACAAATAATTTGAGAAAGACTGACCAATACTCAGAGAAAGTATCAAGAAACGTTGCTGGTGCAGACTGTTCGCAAAATCCCAGCAAAGCAGTAAATGCATCAACACAATCAAGATGTGATGATGTTGTAGATGCCAACGAAAGCTTCCTAATGGAAGCATTTAAATCTTCACAACCTTGGTCACCATCACTTGTGGATACTGGATTGCACTTTTCGGGAGTTTTTGCAATTGAAAAATCCGAACCATCAGCATATCTATGATCCATTGGAGCAGCAGGAGTTGTCACAACTGAAGTTTATCTTCTTTGAGAAGAGCCACTTCTCTAATCTGGATGAAACATGTGGAATAGGATCAGGGTCAGTCTGATTGCCCATTGCACATGTCCCAAACTGTTTTGGTGATGGGCTCTCCTCCAATAACTCAGAGGCATCAACCTCTTGAAAATATTCTCGAAGCTCGGATGTTTTGCAACTTTGCCATGTAAACAAAGACAAAAACGAATTTGTAATGACAAACTAACCAATTCACCTAGACAATGTTTAAGTGTTTTGGACATTAGTAGTTGTGCAGCAACAGAAGAAATAAAAGGAAAGGAAAAGAAACAAAGTTGAGACTTGATATTGTATGTGATGATACGGGAAATAGGTCATTCATACTTTAGGAACAGGTGGTTTCCCTCTTCTCCTGTGCTGCTTTTGTTGTGGTTGATTAGCCGGGCAAGGAGCAACAGCAATGCTTGTCCTCCATCCAAACTAAGCAGAAATAAGAGCTACACTAAGACAGAGACCCACCACCGCAAAGGCAATGAAAACATTAAATAGCAGTACGAGCAGCCCTGCAGTCAGGCGTAATCTCTTAGGTCTTACCCTATTATTTTGTTAGATAAAAATGACGAAAGGGAAAGAAAGAATCTGGTGGAAAGTGAGCGATTCCAACTGACGCACTTGGTGTTGGCAGCGGTTGGAGGGTAGCGGCAGCAGCTGAGGCGTAATATTTTGTTTTGGCTTTGCGATCCGCAAAATCTTCGTGGTTATACTTAAACAAAGATAAAAACTCCAGAGTTCTGACTGAGACCATAGAGAGAGAGAGGGGACGCTGATTGACTGATTGATTTGAAAGAGCAGGGTGGCGGGAAATGGATTGTCGGCCTACCTGTGTTGTTATATGGGCTTTGATCCCAACCCAATGACTTTAAAGAGCAAAACTGAATGGCCCGATGCATATCCTCATTCATCATCACACACGACAAGACAGAATGAGTTAGATAAATAGATATTTATTTAGTGCTTAAGTTATGTTTTTTTAATAGGTGTTTAATGTATTTTTTTTGTTAAAATAGATGCATGAAATTTTATTTTTAGCTGAATTAGGTATCTAAAATATTTTTAGTTAAAATAGGTGTTTAAAATTTTATTTTTTATTAAAATATATGTCAAATTAGGTATCTCAGTTGACCTTAAAACAAGCCAAAAATAAAACTTTAGGCATCCATTTAAATCAAAAAATAATTTAGGCACTTATTGCAAAAAAAACATAGTTTAGGCACTTGTGTTATAGTTAAGCCATTTATTTGTCGTTAGCAATATTTCTCTCCATTTTTTAATGGATAATTATTTGATACAATACAATAGAGGTAGAAACTTTTTAGGTTTCTACAAGGGCCTTAGTTTTAAGGTTTAAAGATTTAGTTTAAGAAGTAGGGTTTAGAAGTTTAGATTTAGTAGTTTAGAATCTAAGGACTCTGAATAGAATTTAGTGTCTATAGTTAAAATTTTAGGTTTATATGTTAAAACCTAAATTCTCAACATATTACACTACAACCTAAATCCTAACCTCTAAACCTAAATCATAACCCTAACCCTAAATATTAATTACTATCCTTAAATTTTAAACCCCTAAACACTACACCCTAAACTAAGTCTATAAACTCTAAAACTTGAATATAAATTTTAAACCCTAACCTTTTATCTGGTTATTTTATTATTGCGTACAAAACTATTTTTAGTTATTTAGATCATTATTTATTATTTTGATACATTGATGTAATTTTAAACTTTGAGACTAATTATGTTTTGGGATTATTTTAACATTTGATTTTATTTTAGAGATTTTATTTAAGCATTCAAATATTATTTAATAAATTTATGTTTTATTTATTACAAGACATTTATTAAATTATCGTTATGTATTCTTTTTAAATTAAAGTATAATTCCCAACAATTGATTTTTTTGAGGGAAAAGTTTTTTAAACGTGACTTTTTAGATTCGACTTATTTCTTTTGAGTCGAGTTTAGAGGGTTATAATTACATAACATTTAGTCATCAGTTAGAAACACAATAAAGAGTTAGATTGAACACAGTTGCACAACATTATGAAAGACGGAGCACAACAAGTACAAACAAATGTTTTGGTAATGGAAACAAGCTGGGATATATTCACATAACATATTAACATAAACACTCATTTTCAGGCACAATTGGAACAGATATTTGGGGGGGAAAAACAAATGAAATCCATAACATTTATCTGCTGAAATAAATTTTAATAAATAAACATGCATCATTCCAACCGTATCAACTTCCGGACATGAAGATGAGTTGATATACATACAGTATGTTACTAACACAGAGAACCAAGTACCTCCAACAAGGAAGCAGCGAATTTCATTTGGGTCTCCTCGTCTATGGTCAAGAAGAGATGGGCATGGACAAAGAGTGATTTGATCCCATTCTGCTCTGCAAAGTGAAGGGAGTGGTAGTACACGTAATTGCACACAAACCGTCCGGCATCTTCCGATGTCATTACCTCATATCCCTTCTTTGCTAACACCTTTGTGATCTCATCAACAGGAAGACAAGTCTGCAGAAACATAACAGAGGTAACTCTTTAAGTTGGCGGAACGAGATGAAAGAATATAGTATCATATGAGATTTTAACCATGGCAAGCATGAAAAGCTTTGCTGTAGAGACAACCGTACAACCTTTCGTACACGTGAATCTGCAGGCACAATGGGTACTCTCTGCAAACAATATAAAAGTTCAACAAAACAATTAAGGTTTAAAGGAAAAAGCTAGAGGCATGACAAATTGCATATGCACCATGAAAGGGCCAATGGGATACATCTAACCTGAGGTTTCCATCCCATCTCATCAGGGCAACGGAAAGTAGCTTCATTCACGGCTTGATGCTCAATTGCGAATCTACTTGCACCACTACTGACTCCAAAAATGTACCTGAAGAAATAGTCAGAATGGACAAGAAACATGAGGCCTGAATTTGTAAGGCAATAAGTTGATAACATCGAAAGCAAGTTATTAAGATAATGTCTGTTGGCAAACTCCCCAAATAAACAATGCATCAAAATTAGCCCCAGTTATTTCAAGTGAAGCTCTCTTCATGCTTTTAAGCTATCAAAGGAAGTGCAAAAGAAGATGGCAGGAAAAACAGCTGATCTAAGAAACTAAGCAATTAAAGCACAGTAGAAAGTGGAAGCCGAGTAACTAACCCATATAATTCTCTCAGAACATGAAGGTTGAGAATCCTTCCCTACCAAGGCAGATTGCGATGTCTGATTAAGTGGAGTGAGAGCTCCTTGTCCGGCAGTCTCGGGAACACTACAACTGCCAAGAATAACACCTTTTGGCAAACCTTTCTTTCTTGTATACTCTTTTAGATTACTAACAATGGTTTCAGTTGTATTCTCTTAAACTCCATGAAATTTCTTAAAACCAGTCACATGGATAGTTACTGCTGCTGGCCCTTCGGAACCCATCAATCAACAATTCAGATGATACCGACAAAGTTTTAACCCAAGAAAACTGCTATAGTTACCTAAGAACCTGCACGAAGCACAAGGGAACTCAAGTAACAAATGCTACCAGGAACTTACAAGACCAGATGAAACCAAGAAACATTCCTAACTTTGTGCAGACCTATATAATTCTCAATGAGGAATAATATGTAATTAGAAGCTAAAAGATGGTAACAGGGCAATGAGAGGTTGAACCTAACAACTGGTCTTACAATAAATACATTGGGACACTAAACTTCTGATGATTAATACATTCCTTTTTGTTTTCCAGAAGATAGTACTTCAAAAACCCTAGATATTTACAAAGACTTAGAGCAATTATATAAAAGAAGACAAGAAATTGACTTCATAAATCTGCAGAAAGTAAGCAGTTGAGAGAAAAAATCGTTAGATCAGAATTGAAAGAACGAAAGAACTTCATAATAAAGTTTCCAAAACCATAAAATGAATAATCTAGAATCAGCTAATATGATCTATAAGACCAAACAAATTAAGAATCCAAGAAATAATCAAAATCCATGATAGAAAATTGATCGAATATTCAAATGAACAAAAAGAGAAATTATATCATAGGCTCGTCACGTCATCTATGTTACAATTAATAAAAAGTATCAATTTCATTAAAAAAATTTCATGTCTGAATTTTCACTCAGATTTAGTGTAAATTAAATTAAAAATCACTTTTTACTAATTGTATATTCACTTAGTAAAAAGATGATATAAAAATTTTTAATAAAATTAATGTTTTTTTATTGGTTGGAGCATAAATTACGTTACGAGCCGGGCCTATAATATAATTTATCGCGTGAAAATAAAACCCAGAAATATACCTGGAAAGCAAAGGCAAGAAGAACAAAATTGAAACTAGAAGCTTTGGTCACCTGTAATGTTTGACGGGAAAAGGCAAGAGAGGAAAGAAATGAAAAGTCGAAGCCAATCAGAATCAGTCTTATCTAATCTAAAGTTGATTTTATTCTTCTTCTCAAAAGAATATTTTCATCGTTCGAATTTTCAAACAAATACCATAAATCTCTTAAATCCTAAAAATTTTCCAAAACTCATGAAAATGACGGGTTTCCTTTTTGTGTGTGTATAATTTATGAGTTTGAACAGATAAATATTATATAAATTTTACATGAGTTAATTTGGGCAGGAGCCTTGGCATAGCTTAGATTAGGATCCAATCTATAACTTGTAATTTTAAGCCCAAACAAAACCCCAGGTCCTAAATCTGAAATCTTCCTAATAAAATCGAATCTCGTTGCTGTATGTACGTTATTCTCCTCCTCCGTTTGATTGTAAGTTTCAACTCTCTTTTTCGTCTTTCAATTCTCTTTCCGGGCAGCCTCTCAGCTCTTTCAATCTGTCGCCATGTACTGTACAAATCTCTCTCCCCCTTGCCTTCTGCTTATGCAAATGGTTTCTAATTTACCTCCACTCTGTTGTTTATGTGTTCTCGTTTCATTTACTTTTTCTGTTTAGATTTCTGTGTATCTATTAATAAAAGTCTTTTTTTTACGTTGATTTCTGCTGATGGATCTTTTGTTATTTGATCCCAGATCCAGATCTGGATCTGGGTTTTATTAGATCTGCTTATATTTTTGCTCGGATCTTGATTTTTCCGTGAAATATAGTATGCTACTAGTATTATATTTCATATTGAATCTATTCCTTTTCTACAATATATACTTGTTTTGTTTATAATTTTATCATTTCATTTGTTACGATATGGTGTTCCAGCTGATTCAGATCATGTGTTGTAATTGTTCTTATCCCTTTAAATAAATTGCTCCTAATGTTATTCATCACTTCGATTTAGGAAATGACATGCATCTGTCTTATGTGAAAATTGCGGGATGGTTTATATTATATCATACCGTTTATATGGCAAATGGTTTTTGTTCCCTTTTCCATTTTATTAATTGGACGAATAAGATGGGCTGGACCTTCTCTTATGTTCTTTTTCCTCCCTCAGCCAGAATACAAGGATGGGGCTTTCTTTTGCTAAGTTGTTCAGTCGTCTGTTTGCCAAGAAAGAGATGCGGATTCTTATGGTGGGTCTTGATGCTGCTGGTAAGACTACCATATTGTACAAGCTGAAGCTCGGAGAGATTGTCACCACTATTCCCACGATTGGTATGCCCTTATTATTGCATTTTCTTCAAGTATTATGTTTTTATCTGTATATAGATATTGATACTTATTGCAAACTCACCCAGGGTTTAATGTGGAGACTGTGGAATATAAGAACATTAGCTTCACTGTTTGGGATGTTGGTGGTCAGGACAAGGTAATACAACAGGAACTCAGAAAATGTTGCAGATTTTACCATAAATAGTCGGCATTTTAAAGATTATTGTTTTCTTGGGTCTTGCTTCTTGATGGAACATGGCATTTTTACATTTATTCAACTGTATAATCATGTTGCTGTTTCAACCTAGGGATGTGCTAATGGAAAGTCTTATGCTGAAGGAATAATCCATCACCAGCATATAAGATAATCATAAACTACATCTACTAATGTCACCTAGTCTTTCTAGTTTTTCCTTTGGGGGTATTTGGAGAGCCTATCTGTGTTGTGGCTGATACATTATTTGGCTTCTTGCCTTTATTGTATGTCCTTGCCATCCAATGTGCTTATCGATGGTCCTGTGCTGATTAGATTGTCATTCGTCAGGACATAACATATTCGTAAGCTATATGTATTGCTTCTGCCATATGTTTTGGTTTTCCTCTCCACTGGATGAGGAAGGCTATCTATTGCAGGGCAAACATCACATGGTGTATTTTTCTTGCAATTATGTTTAGTTTTCATTTGTTTGCTGTGATTTGATAATCCTACATCAACGCATAAGAGAACCATGTGGGATCTTGATTTATTGAGGATATTTGTAAAAAGCTTTGATTTTTTTTACTACATGAATATGTGGTTTTAGTTTATCCAGTGCATTGTGATTGCAGACGATGAATTTGAGTACCTAGGCGGTCTTGTGCTGGTTAGATGCTCCCCATTAGCGCATATCAGTATCATAAGCTACATTTACCTGTGCTATCTTTTCTTTCAAGTTTTTTTTCCTTTAGAAGTGCTTTTCTTTTTAAATTACCTGATATGGGTCCTGTTGATGATTTGTCGAACTGTGCAAATTGTGATTAATCTAAGTTACATCTGTCTTCAGCTTCAATTTTATATTCAATATACAGTGCAACCAACAATATTTCTTCATTGTAATTAAGTACTGGTGGTTTTTTCCCTGAGAATTGCTGCTTGCTTTTCTGTGGTAGTTGCATTTACCCATTCTTCAGATTAAGAGTGAAATTTCTGGAGTTTGGTAGCATGCCATGGTCTAATTGCTTTTATGGACACTTTCAGATCCGACCTTTGTGGAGGCACTACTTCCAAAATACCCAGGGGCTGATCTTTGTTGTTGATAGCAATGACCGCGATCGTGTGGTTGAGGCCAGGGATGAGCTTCACCGTATGCTAAATGAGGTGCCAGTTTGCTTCTTTGCACTTCACTGGTTTTGTTTTCACTATTTAGTTGAAATTTTCATAAATGAGAGACAAGAAGAGAGAAATTATGAGGCTCTGGTCTACATTAGCTGTTTATGCATGTTTAATTATTATTTCAATCATATTCTTGCTTCCAATATGTGTAGGATGAGCTGAGGGATGCTGTGCTGCTTGTATTTGCAAACAAGCAAGATCTACCAAATGCTATGAATGCTGCTGAGATCACTGATAAGCTCGGTCTTCATTCCCTCCGTCAGCGCCACTGGTACTTTATAATCAACTTCTCTGTTTATTTATCTCCAAATCGATCTGTTTTGTTCTATAGAACTTTTATTGTTTTTTGATAGAATTTGATCATTTCTTTCTTGTGAATGACAGGTATATCCAGAGTACATGTGCTACCTCTGGTGAAGGGCTGTACGAGGGATTGGACTGGCTCTCCAACAACATAGCTAGCAAGGTAGGTTCAGGCTGATTTGTGAGCCCTTTGTTGATATTATTCTTCTCTAATCTGTGCTTCCATTCATTCCATTTTTCATAGGCTTGAGATGGTTGGTCGAGGATCAGCGACGTTCAAATCTGTGGCAGCAATCTTTGTGGAATTCGAATATGTATATTTTTATTTTTATAATGATATGTTTCGGTATTGGGTTTTCCTTTTGCTTGTTAACTTTTACAAGAAATGTACGAGATTGTGTTAGAAATGGGCATTTTGCCTGCCTGCCTGCCTGCGTTGTTATGAGTTCATTGTCTGACGTTTCATAGTAACATTTAATGAAATTTTCAATTATGGTCGCAAATATGTTAGCTAGCTCAGAAAGCTCTGATTGCGCGCTCTGTGCTGGCTGAAAGGATGGAAAGAAGTTATTTAAACTATGTAATTTGGTTTGAATTGTTCCAACATTCATTCTCATTGTAGCAGACTGAAAACGTATAAATGCTGCTGATCATACAAGTTGATATTGTCCGACAATTCATTTGCTTCATTTCTAAGTTGTAATAAGCCATCAGTTCAGCTTCATTCCAATAAGCTGCCGCTTGATTTCCTGGTTAAGCTGTTAGATCAGCTTCGTTTCCAAGTATTCAAGAATCCTTCCTTCTCATTTTGTGTCTTGAAGTCTACATTGTTGCTGGTAGCGTGGCTGTTGATGTTTTTTCAGTTCTTCTTGAGCTGGTGTAGGTTTTGTTGGCTTTATGCCTCTTTTGCTTACTTGGGCGTTTCATCCTGGAGAAAGGGGGGGTCCTTTGGGAAATCGGAGTCATGGTTTTCTATGGCTTTTAGCCCATGATGGGAATGATCTCCACCCTTGCCTTAACTTGAATGGAAATGATGAAAACTGGTTTTGGTGGTGGTTGCAATCTCATCCTTAATTGTCTCGGGTTCGTTCTTTGTTGGCCGTGTGCTTCTTTCTTTTGTTTTGGAATTTTCCATGACCCCGACGACACTGTAGTTCAAATAGATAGGAATTGAGATGAGGATTTTATACGCCCCTGATTGATCCTAATTTCATCCGTTTCTCAGCTGTAAGAACTTCTGATCTTAATTCTCAAATTCCTTTTTGCTCACAGTAAAATTAAACAAAAAAGTACACAAAGTATCCATTTTTTTGTATAAACTTCAAGACTTTTACAAATAAAGCTAAAATAATCACACCAAGGAAAGAATCCATTAGGACAACATACTAGTCCTTATGTTTCCTGAGAAAATATCTGCCCCTGTTAAAAAATGCAAGGACAGAGCAAATAATTCTAGAAAGAAGAAAATAACACAATTACACTCCCTACACAACAGAATGCATTGTATTATTTGTATATAGTATTACTAATCTATATCCTCGCCAAATTAAGCAGCGGATGGGGCTTTAATACAATGAAAAACACCAGCTTCTGGCAACCCTGCGAGAAGTTGTTGCAGGCCTGCTAGATCTTCATCACCAGCTTCCGCTTCGCCATTGGCCACAACATTTTTGTAGTCAAGCGATTCATCATTGTAAATATCCCACCATTTTGCCACCAACATCTTAATGTCTTCCCTGTCCATGTTTTGTTCTTTGCCGGTATACCTCCATGGTTTGGAGCCAGCAGCACAGTAGTGAACCACCTTGACCTTTTCTAGCTCAATGTTCTCCGGGTGGCGCCATAGCATGGCCATCACCAGGTTGTAAATCGGTGGAATGGGCCTGTATATGTCCCTAAAGAACATATTCAGGTAATCCTGCTCGGCAAAAGGAGTGGGAGAGGTAACTTTGAGAGTGGTCAACAGGTTCTCATAGACAGAAAGGCTGGGTTCATACACAAACATGCCAGCGTTGAAGTAAAGAGGAGGTTTAGGACCGAGCTCAGAAGGCCAGTGGACCTTATCAGGGCACTGCTGGCAGTAGCCAATCTTGTACTGTGGGGTGTGGCTCCATGTTTTCTCACAGAAGCAATCCTTCACAGCATAGAAGTAGCCATCTTCCATGTCGAACAAGTGGTCTATGTTTTCAAACACTTGGATATCTCCATCCAAGTATATCAACTTGGAATACTCCACAAACTGCAAATTTTACAAGCACATAAAATTAGTAAGAAAATCATTCATTTTTTTAAACTAAAATTCCTAAATAGAACATGCAATGATATTAGTAATATGTACCTCCCAGATACGTAGCTTGGAATAGTTGATGACGTAGTAGGCCATGGCAAACTGGGTCTGGTTCTCGGGTGGATACACAGGCTCGATCTCCTTCAGTATGCAGCCCTGTTCCACAAGTATTTTCCTGTAATCCTCCGGCACGTCCGGCAAAAGAGCCACCACAAGTGGGTACTTGCTCTTAACCTTTCTGAGTCCCTTGGCTAAACCCACCACGCCTTTGACGTAGTCACCGTTCCCGGCCAAGAACGTCACGTAAGCCCTTTTGGGAGGGATTGGAGCTTTGGCGGAGAGAGTGAGAGCTTTGGTACTGGTGATATTAGGGGCCATGCTTTGATTGTATGGTGTTTGGTTTGAAGGAAAATGAGGTTGTAGGAAGAAATTACTGTTTTGGTTTGGTAATTGTATTGTATTACTACTATGCAAGAGAGAGCTCAATTGTTGCTTGGTGTTGGGTAGGAAGGTGGCGAGGTGGTGTTTATATAGGAAAATCTAAAACGCGTTGTCCCACGAAAAAAAAAATAATATTTTATCATTTTCTGATTTATTTATTAAATATTTAAGAATAAGATACAATTAATTAATATTTTATGATATTGAGTTATATTATCATATTTTGTATTTATTCGAATCTCAATATGAAAATATTACACATATCTATTTAATTAAAAATATTTATAATATTATTTTTAAAAATATACAATTCTTAAAAACTATTTTTTTCTTTAATATTATGCAGGTTTGATTCTTGATTTTTCAAAAACCAACAAATCACGTTGTCATTGACAATTTAAATAATTAATTAATTTTACTGGCACCGGTAGGGTTTTTATTAAAAAAAATTCTCTCTAACAACCGCTTTGTTTTTTTTATCTTGTTTGGTAGCTAGCAGTACTATTAATTTTAGTGTTGATTGTTTACTTTCAGTAATTTTTTTTTGTTACTTTTATTATTTTTTATCTATATTTTTTATATCTAGTTTTTATTAAAAATAATTCTGCCTTGTGACACATTTTTTCTGCTTTTTAGCATGTCTTTTTTATGCTTTTTGGCACGTTTTTTTGTCTTTATTGATGGTTGTTTGACCGTTTATTTTTAATTTTATTTTTTTCAGGGTTTAATTTGGCATCATCACGAATGATCAAGATATCGCTTATTTGGCTATCCTACTAATCTTCTCTTCTTTGGACCCTTAAACTGGATTGGGATACGCGATTTGCATTGTGAATTTTCTCACAACGCTCGACTTTGATTTGTGGTTGTCAGTATTTTTCAGTAGTTTGATCCCTTTTTATGGTTCGTCTACCGATACAATCAGATGTTTTTTATTTATATTTTGTCCGAGTCTTTTGTTTTGGTTTTAAATCTTTTCATTGTATGATCTAAAGTGACTAGTTTCTTTTCTCATTGATTATTAAAAAATGTCCAAATTATATATTTAATTTACGTTTAAGATTATAAACCCTCATTATAATCTTGATATTTTTTCTTTTTAATAATACTATCAACTTCTATAAAAAAATTCAATATGTTTATTTGTACGAGTCTCAACACTAATTTCATATGTGAGACTGTTGACTATTTTTTAAATATTTGTTAATATAATAAGAAAACATTTTTAGCTGTAACAATCGATCTTTTAATACAAAAATTATTCAAGGAAAAAGACATTTAACTTATCAAGTTGATTATATATATATATATATATATTTGATATATTGTATAATTTTAAATATTATCGAAACAAAGGATATTATTATCACAAATATATTTAAATGAATTTAATTGTAAAATTTTACAATAATGTGTCATCATTTAATTTATTGACCTTATACGAGAATTATCCTAAATCTAAAATAATTTTTATATTTTTTCACAAATTTTTATATGATTAGTAATTTAACATCTAAATTTATCAAAATAATCATGTTTTTATATTGATAAAGTTTTAAATCAATTTCACATCTTTACAATATTATCAATAATATCATCGTAAATTATCACTAAATATTTATCTATTTTGATATTTTTATATCAAATACTTAATTAATTTCTTATTTCTTCAAAATTTAACACATATGATATATATGAATAAAAATGAAATACAATTTTTTTTAAATAGTCTAGAGGTGACTATAAGGCAGTATCTGTTCATAGATATTCTTAACCCTTTGACAATGCGCATATACCTTGTAGACAAAGCGATTTGAACCCGTGCTCCTAAGATGAACATCATCCACTTTTCTACTAGGACACTTGTTGGGTTCAAAAATGAAATATAACTTAATTATTAAAATAACGATAACAATCATAAAATTATAAAAATCATTAAATCAAATTAATTTTATACTCAACTCATGCTACACTTTTATATGTGACTTCTTCACGCTAAGGGTCCGTTTGGTTTTAAAAAATATTTTTTATTTTTGTTTTTTATTTTTTGATATATTTTCATTTTCAGAAAATAATTTTCATTTTTAGTTTTCTAAAATTTAGAAAACATGCTTGGTTAATATGGATGAAAACTTGTTTTCAAAAGTGAAAATAGTAAAAATATTTTTGGCATCTAGATTTTTAAAATAAAAATAAACAAATAACTATTAAATAATCAAAATAAAATATAGTTAGAAAAATATTACTAGTATAATAATAACAAATAAATAAATAAAATATTAGTAAATAAACCTGGATTAAAATTAGGGGTGTGCATTTTGGATATCCGATCTGATCTGAAATTTCGGATATTCGAAATTTTTAGATAGATAATTTAGCGATCTGTATCCGATCCAAAAAAATCGGATACCCGATTTTCGAATATCTGAAATTTCGGATCATATATTTGGATATCTGAGTATCCGAATTTATCACTAGATTTTTTTTTTAAATTTAGTGGTCCTATCCATAAAAATTTTAGGTTTTCGAATATAACAATCAACAGATTATTTAATATAATAATTTTTTATCCATAAAAAATTTAATTTTTCATATATAACAAGTAAAAATATCGAATATAACAATATTTATATCTATAAAAAAATTGAATTTCCGGATATCAGATAATCGGATATCCGATCAGAATGCAAAATCACTATCCGTATCCTATCTGAATTATCCGTAAAATAAAAATCGTATCGAATATCCGAAATTTGGGATCGGATCAACGGATAATCGGATCAGATTTTTTTGCACACCCCTAGTTAAAATGAGGTTTAATTAAAAATGTTATTGTTTTCATATTTTTCATATCCCTAAATCATTTTCAATGAAAACAATAAAAATACATTTTTATGTTTTTTAAAATTTCAATTATTTTTAATTTTTTAAAATTATTTTTTAATTTTACAACTAAACATATTTTTTATCGTTTTTTATTTTTCAAAAAAATAAAAATGAATTCCATTCACTAAAACCAGACGAACACAAATTTTTTTCCAACAAAATCAAAATATTCTCGCATCATATGAAAAGATGACGCATTAAAATTTCGACTTCTTCGTTATTTGCAGCTTAACTAAGTCCTACCAACCAACAGCACCTAACACAGCTGGCTCACTGTGATGTCGCCACGTAATCCAGGTAGTTTCCTCTTAGACTGTCGGTTATTCATTTTTAGTTTTAGTGGCTAAAACGTCATCACGGGGTCCACTAAATCTACTGCGTGTCCAGCTTGTGGGAATTTGAGATGCCATGTGTCATCTTCATATTTAGCGGTCGGTGATTTTGGTTGTCTGAAATCACGGGTCCAATAGAGATGGTGATCCGTTTCAATACATTAGGTTAATAGGATAATATTCTTTATTTAATGGACCAACCGACCAAATTTCTAGATAATTTTGAATTATTAACTCTAACTTCCATCCCATGTTTTACATCTTAAAACTTTTGGAATTGGTTTTTTTAATCGTCTTAAAATCAAATAAATTATATAATATTACTAAAAATGTAGTTTTTCAGACGGTGCTTCCACGATGTTAAGTGTTTCATTATTTATTTTTGTATAAATTATTATCTGATATTTTTTCATTGAAAATAATTCTATACACTATTTGGACCCTATAATATTTTTTATTAATAGTGTATCAAATAATATTTTAAATATTTTAAATTTATTTAAAAAGAACCCTTGACATTATATAAACATTGTTTATAATTTTTTTTTTACACATACACTCATCATATTATAACAAGAAACTATTCAATGAGTCCTTATCACGTTATTAATAGTCTCAATCAGTAAAACTATTAATTTCATTAATTTTTTTTTCATGTCATCTGTTTATCAAAAGAATATTCACTTATATTTATTGTGCTTTTTGATCTGTTTAAGGATTATTGGAGGATGGAAAAGATTGAAATTTCAAACTTGTCCAGATTTCTGAAGATTATTCATTTAATAAGTCACCACTTTCAGTATAGTTTAATGGTTTATATATTAGAAAAGAAGAAATCCTTTTAAATTTAATGGTGGAAAATCTAAGTTTACGTTTCTTCTTTGGTGGGGTAAGATTACATAACATTAGATTAGACTTTGGGTTGCTTGTAACTTGTAAATAGATATCTGTCACTACCCATATCCATGTATTTCATTTATTAATAGGATAATGTAATTTTTGGTTTTTGAATTTAGAAATTTATTTCATTTGGGTATTTAAATATAAAATTATTATTTTATACATTGTCAGAGTTTTATAGATAGTGTTAAAATGAGTATTTAAAAAAAGATAGTGTTAAGATGATGAAAAGTATATCAAATGATGGTTTTTGAATTTATTTGTTTGAATTAGTTATAAAATTTGTATTTTTTCGATTTGATTCGTGAAATTGAAATTATAATTTTTATGGCCTAACACTGTAAAATTATGTCATATCGTCTCTTAAAATTTTCAAGTGGTAGTATTATACATTTTTAAAATGTCGCGTCATCAATAAATTAAAAATTTTAAATTTAAAAATCAACTTAAGTAAAATATTTATAAAAAATCCCAATACTATTGAAATTACATTAACCTTTTATTTAGCTATCCCGTAGACAAATATAAATATCAAAATACCCCCACAGCATTGTTAATTGTTATCTGATAGGAATTTGGAGCTACCCTGGCAGGGCAGGAAGGAATTAATTAAAAAATGAGATTGTGAAATTCTTGTTTAACGAACAAAAATCGACTCATTTTCGGTGTCTATTTTTATGTTTTAATACTAAAATAAATAAACTCTAAGCTTTAATTCTAAAATTAAAATTGTAAACCTTAAAATATATACACTATACCTAATACCCTAAATATTGATCTTATACCTTAATTATAAACGCTTAACTTAATTTTTTAATGTTAAACATAAATAGAGACTCTAAAAAATAAAGAATTTCTGTTATTGTTTAACGTAGTTCATTACTATCTCAGAACCTGCATGGGTGGGGTTGGTTTAAACCATACAAAAAATCATTTATTTCAAAGAATTTATAAAGAATATTACTAGGAAAAGAATGGAAACAAGGAGACAGACTTGGGGGCCATGAAAAATGTTCTGATTTGCGGTAAAAGAATAAGGTGTTAAGGAGCGTTTGAATCGCGGAAAAAAAATCACAAAAATATTACAAGAGAAAACAATGGAAACAAGGAGTCATAGACTTGGGGGCCATGAAAAATGTTCTGGTTTTGCCGTAAAAGGGTAAGGTGTTAGGGGCGTTTGGATCGCAGAAAAGAGAATTATTAAGGGAGATTTTTTTTAGGAATTTTATACCTACGTTTGGTTAGGAGGATTCCCACTAAGGGTAATATTTTATTTCAACAGTAGCGCTTTTTTGAGTTTATTTCGAGAATTTTATTTTTTTCTTTAGTATTTGACAATTCTTTCCATTTAGAACAAAAATGTCCTTCATAAAATAAAAACATTTTAATCATGTCATTTTTGGGGGTTAAATTACTACTTTAAATTATTAAATAAGACATATTTACATACAAATAAATAAATATTGAAAAATAAGACATGGAGTTAAAACATATGATAATAAATAAATATATAGATATTGCCAAAAAAATATAAATATATAATTTTTTTATAAAATAAATTATATATTCTAAACTATTACAATATCAAAATATATAATTGTATTTATCTAAAATCATAAAAACACTTTAAATATTATTTGTTGATTTTACTTTTAAGGACTATTATCACGAAATAATAGTAAAAAATTTCAATTTCAACAACTAAAAATATAAATTTATTACAAGTTCTTAGAATATAAAAGAAATTAAATAATATCATCTAATCTCACAACAAAATATGAATTTAAATCTTATTTTGCATAATTTTTAAATAATTGTCATAAATATATTTTTTTACTAAATTTTAATAAAATCTTACATTAAACCTATGCAGACATCTGTCGCTTGTTGGTCGTATTACTTTGGTCAAAGCGGTCTTATTGACAATTCCCACATATACTATGTAGACATATGCGATTCCAAAAAAAGACGAAATTAAAATTGAGAAGTGAATCCGTCACTTTATTTGGGGTAGTTCTTCTACAGGTTCTGGTGTTCATTTAGTGCATTGAGAGGATATTTGCCGGCCGGCTCGTTCTGAAAAGAACAGAAAAGAACTAGTTCATCAGAGTACATGAATCAGGTCGATATTCCAAGAGCAGATCATAGGCAAGCCTTCTAGCCTCTTCTTGTTTCTTTGTTCTTTGTTTATCAAATCTATGCCAAATGTCAAAACAAGTGTTAATGACCATGTTGTTGAGATTTAACGCAGTTTCAACTAAAGTGGTCCTCGGTTTCGGCGGATGTAGACAGCATATAGCAGCTCCTTCAACTGTCTTGGCCCCGAGTTTTTAGAAACATAAACCATGTATGATAAAGTGGAAGACACCACTGCTACTGGTCATTAAGTTTTGACGGGGTTCTTCGTGGCCTTTTCTTTCCAAGATTTGATGGGAGCTAGAAATGTTTTCAAAGTCACCAACTACGAATTACTACCATGCAACAAACACTACTTCCTAAATGCAGCAATATAGCATTAATTAATGTCCTGCTAATTCTGTAAAGAACAAAAATGAAGTAGCTCATCAGAGTACATGAATGTTGGCTCCTTCAGGTCGATATTCCAGGAGCAGATCATAGACAAGCCGCCTAACCTTTTCCGGATTCATTATATCAATCCCAGCTGTAGCTGCAGGGTCCCAATGGGCAGGACAAGTGTTAATGTTAATGCCAATGTTGTCTAGATTTAATGCAGTTTTAGCTAAGTAAATAAGGAGTGCAATATCAGCTTCTGCCCCGAAAAAGCCAACTATTTCCACCTCCCTTAGGCTCTCCATGTTGGGTCGTCTTCTGTTCTTAATCATTGTCTCCACTCCCTTAATAACCTTCTCAATTTCTCCTCTACCTTCCTTCAGTCTACGTGCATCAAGATCATCATCGTTTCCAGCTGATAACATTTCATATTTTAGAAATTAAGTTTCATCAAACATTCAATAACTACATTTAACTAATTTAAAAAATTCCACAAATGAAAACATTTACCTCGACTTTGAATTTGTGCAACAAAGGCGAAGAATCTACCAGATGTAACAATTTTAGAAGACCCTCTATTTCTTCTTCTCCAAAAAAAGACCGAACTTCACACGAAGGTTTGGTAGTGTTGGACAGCGTAGTATCTTCAAAGTGAATTCACAAATGCCAACATTACTTAAACCTTTAAATCAAATTATAACAAATACACATATATACCATACACATATAGGTAGATCATTATGTATGTATTGATCTCCTAATCTAATTAGCGTACCTCTATCTCGGACGAGAATTTTACCGATAAAATGACCAACTGAGAAACACAAGTTGATAGGCACCAGGGAAAGGCTTGTAAACCACAGAACCCTATATAGTCCCACGGTACCCCATAAGACACATCACGAAGCTGAGGGACATAGCTTAGAACTAGACGCCTTGCTATACAGCTACTATATTCAAAAGAAACCAAATTTGGCGCATAAACCTCAATACGTTGGAGACACTTGCAGGAGGATATATGCAAGTGCTTCAGCCTCAGTGATGGCCCACAAATATCTAGTTTTGTAAGCTGTACCGACGGTGAGTGAGAGACATGCAATGTTTCAAGCAAGGGACAAATGGAAAGCAGAGACTCCAGAACCTCATCGCTTACTTCCACATGTTTGAAACAAAGACTGTTTAGGAACTTAATTTCGGATGAACCGCAGAATTCCCGTCCAAACTGGTAATATCCACTGTCCGTTTGATGCAGTACCAACCTGTAAGGTTTGAAATCTAGTTCTAGCCTTTTCACTTTCTTCATTAATGCTACCTCAATCCATCCATTGATATTATGAGTATATCGATGGTTTAAATCACAACGAACTCTCAACTCATCTATAGTTGGAGCTTTATGTGAGTTTAGAACTCGAGTAATCCATCTTACATACCTTTCCCTATGTTTTTGAAGCTTCCTGCGATTCAACATTAATGTCTTGGAAGCATCAAAGTTTATACTGACGGTGACAAACTTCCATAAACCTCGCCATATCCGTGAAAGAACACTGGTCCGTACGGCTTCTTCAAAAGATAGAGAAGATAAAATACGGACAAGCAATTCCTGAGGCAGTTCACTTATCCGATCCTCCAAGTTGTCCTTATAATCCTAAAAAAAAGCAACCGGTTCTTCAGAACACAAGGCATAAAGACACTTTTTAAGTAAGGTTATAGTTCTTATACACATACAGAATTTGCATACAATTTGACAAAGCAGGCACAAATGCCAAAGGTCGACAAATAAGATAAAACATACAAACTTCCATTGAATTAAACAATATATACACAGAGAAGAAATCCCAATTCAATGAATTCATGGTTTATTGAAGAAAAATTAAGAAACAAATTCAATGGTATTTCACAGTTGACGGAAATCAATTATCATACGATAAAAGGCAGGAACAAAGATTAGGGTTTTACCGAATTGTTTAAATGCTCTCTGAATTGTTTAAATGCTTAACGGTCGACAGCTCCATTTTAGTATTCGCGACCTTCAAAGAAAAATTATGGAGTTAGTAAGGTTTAGCCTTAGGGTTTGATACCTTTCAATTTATATTACAGAGACGTGGAAAAGTAAAGGGTCTTTTTTGAAGGTGGAAAAGTTAAAAGAGTTATCTTCTGGCTTAATACCTATTTTCACCGTGTACTATAATAAATTTTTCACATTGATCCTTTCATTATTTTTTTTATTAATTTGACTTGTGTACTTTCATTCCATCCCTGAGCAGTCATGTATTATATTGGGGGTGTCACTTACACCTCAAAAAATAAATTCACAAAATTTTTATATAAAAAATAAATTAATTCCTTTGTGCAGCCTCCAAGTGAAGATTATACCGACCGGAAGACTTGTTTTTTTAAGGTGAACTATTTTCCGAGAGACTAGTTTGTTTGATTCTCAGCATTGCAAATATTTTTGGCTTCACCAAATACATATTACTGTGGCACCCATGTTGCTGGTAACAGGTAGTGGTGTGGGAGTCCCCGGCCAGGCCAATTCGTGTGATTTCGTTTTAGCTTTGCAGAAAGCGTTGGATCTGGGCAGATGCAACAAAATGTGGAGGATGGCTTTCTTTGCCATAGCGTGGTCCATTTGGTTATTCCGAAATGAGATGATATGCAAGGGTAAAGTTCATGACAGAATTCAAAGAATGGAATTAATAAAACTTACGTTTGAATGATGGTTTCAACCGAAGTGGCCCTCGGTTTCGGTTTATGCGGGTGTAGACAACATTACAGCACCTCCTTCGGATGTCGAGGACCTGAGTTAGAAGAAACATAAACAACGTATGATAAAGTGGAAGACAACCCTGGCTATGAATTACCATGAAACAAAGATTGCATCAATTAATGTACTAATAATTCTGTAAAGAACAGAAAAGAACTAGTTCATCAGAGTACATGAATGTTAGCTCCTTCAGGTCGATATTCGAAGAGCAGATCATAGGCAACCCTTCTAGCCTCTTCTTGTTTCTTTGTTCCTTGTTTATCAAATCTATCCCAAATGTCAAGACAAGTGTTCATCACGATTTTGTCGAGATTTAACACAGTTTTAGCCAAATAAATAAGGAGCGCAGTATCTGCTTCTGCCCCTTTAAAACCAACTATTTCCACCTCCCTTGGACTCTTCATATTGCGTCATCTTCCGCTCTTAATCATCGTCTCCACTCCCTCAATCACCTTCTCAATTTCTCCACGTCCTTTCATCCGTCTACATGCATCCTTCATTTCCAGCTGATAAACATATGGCATTTTAAAAATTAAGTTCCATCAAATAATATACATCACGAAGCTGGGGAACATAGCTCAGAACCAGATGCCTTGGCTAATCCGCTACCATATTCAAAAGAAACCAAATTTGGCGCATAAACCTCAATGCTGTTGGTGCAGTTGCAGAAAGATATATGCAAGTGCTTCAGCCTCAGTGATGGCCAACACACATTTAGTTTTGTAAGGTGTGGTGATAGCGAATGAAAGACATGCAATGTTTCAAGCATGGGACAACAGGAAAGCAGAGACTCCAGAACCTGACTGCTTACTTTCACATGTTTGAAACAAAGACTGGTTAGGAGCTTAATTTCGGATGAACCACAAAATTTCCGTCGGAACCGGTAATTTTCACTGGCCCTTCCATGTATCAACATGCAAGGTTTGAAATCTAGTTCTAGCCTTTTCACTTTCTTCATTAATGCTACCTCAACCCATCTATAGATATCATGAGTGTATTGACGGGTTAAATAAGAACGAACTCTCAACTCATCTATTGTTGGAGCTTTATGTGAGTTTAGAACTCGAGTAATCCATCTTAAATACCCCTCCCTATGTTTTTGAAGCTTCCTGTGACTCAATATTAACGTCTCGGAAGCATCAAAGCCGGGGATGGACCTAGAAGGGCAGTCGTTACCCTTAAAAAATTTTAAATTCATACATGATTTTAAATTTTTAAAAATTTTCTATGTACTTTTTATTTCACCCCTAAAATTATATAAGTTCGCCCCCTTAAAATAGGTTCACCTAATATAAAATCCTGCTTCCGTCTCGATCAAAGCTTATACTAACAGTGACGAACTTCCATAAATCTCGCCATATCCGTGAAAGAGCACTGGTCCTTACCGCTTCTTCAAAAGATAGCGAATATTAGGTTTTCACCGAATTGTGTATGTGTTTTCTGAATTTCTTCTTTGGGGTGTGCTCAACGCTCGACAGCTCAATGTTAATATTCACCACATCCACATAAGAGTTATGGAGTTATAAGGTTTAGGGTTTGATGCTTTTCTATTTATATTATAGAGATATCGAAAAGTTAAAAGTCACTAGAGAAAAAGTTATTGACTTAATAGAGTTTAGGGTTTGATATTTCTGGATTAATACTTATTTTCACCTTGTACTAAAACGATTTTTTTCACTTTCGTCCTTTCACTATTTTTTGTTAATTTGACTTGTGTATTTTTATTCCATCCATAGGCAGAGTTATGTATTAGATTGGAGTGTCACTTGACACTGAAAAAAATTAATAAAAATAATTAATTTTTTACATAAAAATATCAAACATGAATTTGATATCATTGTAACAACGATTTTTTTTTAAAAAAATTGGCATCTCAATTTAAATTTTATAAATTACCGATTTTTTAGCCCGATTAAAGTTGCCGCTGATACAATATACATGAGAATGTGATATCAAGCATGCTTAAGTACTCAATATCCTCCAATTAATGGGTAGGGAGGGGTCTGGGTAGTATAGATTTTGTACTAATGGTATGTTCAAAAAAATTATAAATTCTGACCAAAAAATTAAACTCAAAATTAAGGAACAATGCTTAATTTGCCTAATATTTAAACTTATAAGACCTAAATTGTTATTAGATCAAAACATTTGTGGGCACGAACTTATTCTTTTCTAATTCAACCACTACTTTTTTGATTAAATAGTGAAGTATTACATTCCTATGTCGAGATTCGAATTCATACAAGATGGGGCAAGATGAGCATCCTTAGCTACTAGGCCAATTAGTGGATCTCAATTCAACCACTACTTGATTATTTTTTAATTGAATACTTATTTTTACATAGACTAAAATACTATTAGACCAAAATTTATTTATAACATGAGCATGGACCCCTTTAAACCCTAAAAACGCCCCATCCCTGCATGAACATATAGGGTTGTAAACGAACCAAACATTCGACAAGAAGTTCGTTTATGCTCATTTATTTATTAAATGAACAAACATGAATAAGATTTTCTATTCGTTTAATTAAATGAAAGAACACGAACAAATGACTTGTTCGTTCATTTAAGTTCATGAACGTTCAGTAATCCGTTCGTTTATGCTCGTTCGTTTAAATTTATTCACATAAGTCCATTTGTATTTATCATTTTTCATAACAAAAGTATTATATTTAAAAATTTTAAAACATATATTACAAATATGAAAAAAAAAATTAAACAATACTTAATGTTCATTTGCGTTCGTTTATCATTTTAACGAACGAACACAAACAAACTACATTCCTTAACGAACGAACACGAACAAGCTATATTCCTTAACGAACGAACACGAACAAGAAATTATATTTGTTTAGTTGTTCGTGTTCGTTTGTTCGGTTAAAATTAACAGAACGAACATAAACATACCCTAGTGGCTCGTTCGTGTTCATTTACATGCCTATGAACATATAATACAGGTCGGGTTAAGATCTTAAATATTATAGTCCATATTTAACTTATAGGGTAAATACACCGATAATCACTGAATTTTTAGGATGCGCTCATTTTAATCATCGAGCTTTTAAAAATTTCATTGAGATCACCCAACTTTTAGTCCGCTTTCATTTTAGTTCCTCATGTTACCTTCCGTTAAAATCGCTGACGTAGCACCGTTAAAATCGCTGACGTAGCACGTTAACTTTCTTTCTCTATTTTCTTCTTCTTCTTTTGCTCTGTTTTAGTTTGCTAGAACTCCAGTAATCCATCTATAGTCGGAGCTTTATGTGAGTTTACAACTCGAGTAATCCATTATAATTTCCCGTCCCTATGTTTTGTAAGCTTCGTGAGACTCAACATTAATGTCTTGGAAGCATCAAAGTTTATACTAAGGGTGACAAACTTCCATAAACCTCGCCATATCCGTGAAACAACACTAGTCCTTACAGCTTCTTCAAAAGATAACGAACATAAAATACGGACAAGCAATTCCTGGGGCAGTTCACTTATCCGATCCACCAAGTTGACATTATATTTCTGGAAAAAAAAAACAACTGAAGACATAAAGACACTTTTTAAATAAGGTTGCAGTTCTCAACACATACATGATTTGCATACAATATGACAAAGCAGGCACAAATGCCAAAGGTAGACAAATAAGATAAAACATACAAACTTCCATTGAATTAAACAACATATACACAGAGAAGAAATAAGAATTCAATGAATTCTATGACATAAATCAATTATTATATGATAAAAGCAGGAACAAAGATTAGGTTTTCACCGAATTGTTTATATGTTTTCTGAGTTTCTTCTTGGGGGTGTGCTACAACTCCATGTTAATACTCGCAACCATGACAGAAAAGCAATCGAGTTAGTGAGGTTTAGGGTTTGATACCTTTCTATTTATATTATAGAGACGTGGTCTTTTTTAGGAGGAGAATTTGGAAGATAAAACTTATTGACTTGATCTTTATTTTTTTTTGTTGCGTTTTGCAATTCTTAATTCGTTGTTGCGGTAATTTTAATGCTAAGTAAGGATTAGTTTGGTTTGAACAGACGTTTGCTGAAGCTGAAAAATTTAACTTCTGCCAACAGGCGTTTGCTGCCCAACGACCGTTTGGCACAGCAATGATAAAGGGAGCTTTAGTAGAGTTTATGGTTTGATAACTTCCGGCTTAATACCTATTTTCACCTTGTACTGTAAAGAAATTACGACTTCAATCTTTTCACTAGTTTTTCCTTAGTTTGACTCGTCTACTTTCATCCCATTCACGGGTAGAGTCATGTATTAGATTGGAATTTCACTTTGACACTTAAAAAAATTATATAATTTATATAAAATATCAAATTAAAATTTATATCACTGTAACAACATTATTTTTTTTTTAAAAATTAACACCTCAATTTAAAATTTCTAAATTTTGACACCATAATTTTTTTGGTCGACAAGAATTTCGAGTCTACGTGAAAAACTGCACCAGAGTAAAGCCACGAGACATGAAGGGATTGAAAAGGATGAGAACATTGTTGGAGAAAGTGTGGCTTTAGTTGAGAATGATATCAACATGGAGGGATGTAGTTTTATAGAAAGATGTCGTGCGGCGCATGGGAAGATGGCAGCCGACTATGGATTTCAAGAGAGGTCCTCAATGCTAGACAGAAAGATGGTATTCCACCGTGACAATTTTTTCCGACGATGGAATGCTAAATCTTAGTCCAGTTAGCTGCAATTGCGAAGTATCTTGTAGGTCAAATCTTGAATTTGCAGTTGAGTTGCTCTGTTTTGAATCCTAGTCGAGTCTTTTTATGCAGCGTTTCGGTTGTAATTGATGCTCCCGTGTATGTTGCAACATGATGTACTGATTTTAGTGGAAGAAGAAATGCTAAATGCTATTCAAACTTCAAACAAGTCTCTTTCTATTGAATGTACCAACAATTCTTTCTTTCTTTTTTTGAAACAAATGTACTAAAAATTCTTAAAACAAGGAACTAATTGATTAGAGTACCAGAAATTTAGCTCCCTCAGGTCGATAGTCCGAGAGCAGATCATAGGCAAGCTCTCTAGCTTCTTCTAGTTTCTGTATTCGTTGTTCAAAAACCAGGGTTTCATGGTCCCGATGGGGAGCGCAAGTATTAATCACAATGTTGTCGAGATTTAATGCAGTATTAGCCAAGTAAACAAGGAGTGCAGTATCTGGTTTAGCCCCACCAAAGCCAACTATTTCCACCTCCCTCAGGCTCTGCATCTCGTCCCTTTTTCCGTCCTTAATTATCATCATCTCCACTTCCTCGATCAGCTTCCGAACTGCTCCGCTTCCTTTCTTCATTCTAATTGCATTACCTTCTTCCAGCTAACAACATTATAATGTTTTAAAAGTTAAACTGCAATGATACTCGATCAAGTATGAAAATAATTATAGCAAAAACTATATTTACTTAGTTCATGCATGCATATATAATCATACTAGCTTGCTGCTTTAACTGATTTGATAGAGTTAAGATATTTACCTCAACTTTGAATTTATTCAACAGAGGCGAAGAATCCACCAGAGATAACAAATTTATAAGCCCTCGTTTAGATAGAAGATATAAATCCCGAACTTTACAGGTCAAGTATCGAAGGTTTGGTAATTTTGGACAGCTTCGAATCTTCAAATTGAATTACCAAACAACTGACGTTACTCAAACCACAAAATCAAATCAAAACTGGGATATAATATATATATATATATAACATTATGTATATATCAATATGCTATTCAGATAAACTTACACTAATGTCGGCCTCGAACTGTAACGACAGATTCACCAGTTGAGAAACACAAGTGGATAGGCAGCTGGGAAAGGCTTGGCAAAAGTTTACGTCCCCTTTTATAGAGTCCCATGGTACCCCGTATGGCACCCCGTACGATACATCACGAAGCTGGGGTACATACTTCAGGAGTATACGCAATGCTCTATTTTCCTCTCCGCTATACTCAAAAGAAACCAAATTTGGAGCATAAACCTCAATCCTTTTGATGCCGCTGCAGAAAGATATATGCAAGTGTTTCAGCCCCAATGATGACCCACATACATTCAGATTTGTAAGCTGTTGTGATTCCGAGTCCGAGACATGCAATGATTCAAGTAAGGGACAACCAGAAAGGAAAGTCTCTAGAACTTGACCGCTTACGTTCACATGTTTGAAACAGAGACAGGTCAGGAACTTAATCCCCGGTGAACCACAAAACAGCGGTGCGAACATGTAATCTTCACCGGCATAGAACCGCCAGCCAGTGAATCTGCGTGGTGTGAAATCCAGTTCTATCCTTTTAACCCTCTTCATTAATGCAATTTCTATCCACCTATGAATATCATGGCAATGTTGTTGTGTTAAATCAAAACAGATTCTCAACTCATCTATAGTCGGGGCTTTATGCGAGTTTAAAACTCGAGTAATCCATTCTACACACACATCCCTTTCTTTTTGCAGCTCCTCGGGACTCGGCAGTAATGTCTTTGAAGCTTCGAAGTTTAGACTAGCCGTGACAAACTTCCATAAGTCTCGCCATATCCGTGAAACAACGCTGGTTCTTGCCGCTTCTTTCAGGGACAGCGAATGCAAAATACGGACAAGCAGTTCTTCAGGCAATTCACTTATCCGATCCATCAAATTGCAATCATGTTCCTGCAAAAAACTGAATGTTCAACACACGAGGCAAGACACTTTTGAAGTAAGATTACAGTTCTCAAACGCTCAAGTAATTTGCATACAGTTCGAAAAAGCCGACACAGATGCGAAAGATCGACAAACAATACAAAGTGTAACTTCCATAACTAAACAGTAAATACAGTTAGAAGAATTCATGTTATTTTGAACATAAATTCACCTTCTTTGGTATGTGTTCAATGATAGACATCTCCATGTTAACAATTGCCGTCTTGAGAGAAAAGCTGAAGCCTTGAGGGAAAAGATATCGACTTATTAATTAGGGTTTGGGATTTGGTATTTTTTTTATGTTTAGCTGAACTATTTATTTATTTAAAACCATTCCCTTAATTATGTTTATTTAATCAAAGTACTTGTATTAATATGAAAGAAGACTTTTAATCCTAGGTATTCTCTTAGTAATTATTATAAAGTTGTAAAAGGTTAAAAGTTTTGAGAGAAAAGTCATTAACTTATTATATTTTAAGATTTGATATTTTTTTTATTTATATTTGTGATTAATATTTGATGTTTTGTGTATAATTTAATGTATTGTCTTTGAATTAAATGGTGATATATTAATATAAAAATTTTAAATTATATTCATTTAAACTAATATTTAATGATATATAGTCATCTAATTTGCATATAACTATATACCATTAATGTTTTTGACTCGAGTTATATCAATTCGGTTGCGAAAATTAAGAAAATATAAATACTAAAAATTTACTATTTTCTTTCAACGTGGTCTTAGGTCATTAAGCATGTATAATATCATGGGTAAGTTATCAATCTAGATTTATTTTGATTTAAGTCTTCTTACGGTTAGTCAACACAATTTAAAGCAGATAGTCAAAGAATTTTGTTTACATTCAATTTTTTTCTCTAGGTCCTAGACTTTAGTCTCAGTAGGAGTAATCCCTCATTTTCCCTCCCCCTAGGTAAAAAATGTTAAAAAAAAGTATGTCTCTATAGCATGCTGATATTGAAAACGTTTACAACCTGGTGCATGTTACAATTGAATATTGCCGCACAATATTACGTGGGGTGATTGTTCTTGGAGTTAACCAATACTTTTTCTTTTTTATTTCTGTTGGTTGAAATAATTTAATGATCTGTGCTCTTCTAGTGAGCATTCCGAGATTTAGCTATGGTGTTAAATTTGAAGAACACTGATAAAGATTTTATGAGAAGTTTTGAGTTTATCATTTACGATTGCATACTTTTTGTTTTTTACGTTTATTTTTGTATTTTATACTATACTTATGTGTATTTTTTTCTCTCATTATTTTAATGAAATATGGTGTTTGGTTCAAAAAAAAGTCTTCTTATAATTATGTCAAGTAGTACGATACTGTATATTTGGGTTTAAGAGTATAAAATACTCTATAACTTTTTAGAAAAAAAATAACTAAGTTATTTTTTCGCACCCAATTTAACCCTTAAACTAATAATTTTTTTGTTTGAATCCTTTGACCAACAATTTCTTTTGTTTATTTTATTATGTTTACATAACTGTTAACCTTGTTGACGTAACAGTGGGACTTAATTGATCTTTTGAAAGTTCAAATCTTATTTAATTTTAAAGAAAAAAATAAATTTTTGGATAGTGGTGAGTTTATTAAATTATTTTTTATTCATTTATACATAAACTATTTTACGTATTTTTTAATGTATAAATTACTCTATGTTATTATTATTATTATTATTTATTTAGTTTTTATGCGATATAAATTATATAATAGGTAAAATTTTGATACAAAGGTTATGTGACCTACATATTTACACTATAAAAACTGAAATCCTAAATTCCTAACCCTAACCTTAAACCTCATACCCTAAATTCTAAACACTAACCTTAAATTCTAAATACTACAACTTAAACCCCTAAACTTTAAACCCTAAACTAAAACCCTGAGCCCTAAAACTAAAAGACACGTGTAAACTAAAGTTTACACAACATGTGTATCAAAGTTTTTTCCATTATATAATATTGTAATACCTGTATTTTGTCTGGGGTATCTGAATTACTAAATAAATAAGGTCAATAAATAAATAAATAAATAAAATCAATTCAAATGTCCAAATAATGTCCATTACAAATCTAAAAGCCCAATTAAAGCCCAAATTCCCATTACATTCAGTTTTCCCGCCCATTATAATATCCAACAAACACAAAAGTTAGATAGCCTAAATTTTCCTGCCTAAACTGTGCCACGTGGCAGCTCCTCATTGGCCAAAACAAGTTTTCATGGATTATGGTTTTCTTTCCCAATTAACTGGATTCAACTGGCCATGTGACGTCATCTCTGCCCACCTATAAATAGGAAGAAAGAGAAAAGTCAAGAACAATAATGATAGTCATTAACAATAATAATTAAAGTGATAATAATAATTATAATAATAAAAGAAGTGGGAGAGAGAGAGTGTTACCCCCTCGAAAGCCGAACCGGTACGAAAGTCGAACAACCGGGAAGCTAGCCGTCGTCAGGAGTTCATCAGTCGTCGGAATCACCACGGCCACTGTAACGAAAGTATTTTTTTCTCATTTCTGCAAAAAATACTAAATATATTATTTTTGAAATAATAAAAACAGAACTAAAAGTAAATAAAAGGGAGTTCAAATTTTTTTATAGTTTGTACTCGTAGCCGGAGTAGTTTTCCGAAGGCAACGGCGGAGTCGAAGAGGGTTCAGGTACGAGTAGTTTTAGGTCTAGGTTGGTCAGAGAAGATGGTTCTGACAAACTGGGGTTAGTTTAAGGTTTAGGCTCAAAAAAAAGGAAAATGGTATTTTAGGGTTCTGGCCGGCAGCCAAAAATCTCCTTACGGTGGCCGGCCGGCGGTTGACGGTGGTCAGAGATCATAGGTTGTTGCCGGGAAACACGCCGGAATGAAAGGGAATGGTGGTTGAGGATTTAAGGGCAAAGATGAAGGCGGTTTGTGGCCGGCTGATTTGGTGTTCATCCGAAACTAGATGAACACGTGAGGCATTCAAACAAAACCTAAGAGTTTTGATCTAAAACTTTTAGGAATTCTGGATTTGGGGTGTTTTTCTTCAAAGAATTAAGAGAGATAGAAAGAGTTAGAGAGAGAGGGAAAGCTGAACATAAGGGAAAGAAGGTCATTTTTGGGTGAAAAGAGGACTTTTATATCCAAGACGGTGCGACGTAGTTTTGGAGTCGGATCAAGGATGACCCGCGCGTTTTTAACGGGTCAGGCTCTTGACCCGCGCACTTCCATTCGGATATCTTTTGGTATTTGCCCAAAATTTTGTTTTCTTTTAATTTGGTCCACATTCCCTTGTAATTGAGCTACATATTTTGTAATTCTCCCAATTTAGTCCCCCATACTCTGTAATTGAATCTCCAGATTTGTAATTCTTTCAATTGGGTCACCTATAGGTTTTGTAATTCTCTCAATTTAGTTCCATATTAATAAAATCAGTTTTAATATTCAATTTCTTTTAATTTAGCCATTATTTATTTGTTTTGTTTAATTAAATGCAATTAATTTATATGTTTGAGTGCATTTTTTAAAAATCAAGCATATAGTTTAAGCTTTAGATAATCTAATCACTTGGTTATGATTATTATAGCCTTTAGCTTAGGTTCTCAAATTAAATGTATATTAAATATAAACATTAAAATTCAAATTTGGATAATGTTCCATTGTTTACAATGGGGTGTTTATCTCAACATGGATTTGATGAATATATTTAATATATAAATTACATTTATAATTGAATATTCATTTACTCTTTAATTAAAATTAAATAATTAATTAGAATACATTGTAGTTAATTAAATGTATATTGAATAGAATCTTTGAGGCTCAAACTTGGATGGTGTTCCATTGTTTACAATGGGGTGTTATCTCAACATTGATCATAAAGATGTATATTCGATATACATTTTCACTTATAATATTGACTTAAATAATTGTTAGAGCCTTAATTAGGGCTAGAATTTTAATTAACTAGAAGGATTAATTAATTAGGAATATGATTAATTTAAGGGCTTTAAATATATGGAAGGTGTTCAAGCAATTGGCATTTTCTCATAAAAGCCATTAAATTAATTAATATTCATAAATAACTAATTAATTAGAGCCTTTTTAGGATTAATACTTAAAATCAACAAGAAAATAAAAAACATTCACTAAAAACCTTTTATGTTGGAAATTTATTTTTAAATATGAATAGGGGTGCCACCTAACGAGGTGTTTTTAATCTCATATTCGAACAAAATGAATTTCTTTATAAAAGGATATATGCATTCGAAGTTTAAATTCAATTAATAATTATGAATAGATTAAATTCAAATAATTATTCAAAATGCCACGTAAAATTAAAGGTACCGATAACGGGCGTTCGTAGGGGTGCTAACCCTTCCATACACGTAACCGACTCTCGAACCCAATTTTTAAAGACAGAATCTCTGGTTTGTTTTTTCAGTGTCCGGTCTACCTCGAAGTGATCGGTGATGACTCCAAAATGTTTTATAAAGGATAAATAAAGGGAAATCAGATTTAATATGAAAACCCCTAAATTTTCAAGATTAAATTAAAATGGCCAGAAAACCCTAATTTTCCAAAAGATCGATCGTCAGGCTATTTTTCACACCCAATTTCAAAAATGGTCGCGACAAATATAAGGGTTATGTAATCACCCAAATTCATTCGGTGCTCTCTTTTTTTGGTTTGATTTTTTTTTATTTTGTTTAATTTAATTTTATTTGGAAAAACCCCCACCCAGTTTTGAAATAAAAAAATGGAATCGCCACCGATCATTTTAAAAAGGGTAGATCGGACACCAAAATAAAACCAGAGATTAAAAAAAATTTGAGTCCGGGAGTCGGTTACAGATGGGGAAGGATTAGCATCCCCACACCGCCCAAAATTGGTGCCTAGCCGATTATTTAATGTTTTAGTATTGGAAATTCCGAATTCAATTAAAATTTAAAATACGATTCCTCTATGCACAAAAATATTGAGAGAACCACATCCCTATGCGCCCGGGATATGGTTTCTCGTTTTCTTGGAAAAATTCGAGGAAATCACATCCTTATACGCCCAAGATATGATTTATCGAGGTTTTAAAATTCGAAATTAATTTCTTTAAAAAATAATTTTTTTGATGACGTAAAAATACATGTATGATGCGAACAAAGAGATAACATGTAAATTTATATATACTTAAAAATATAATACTTACGATAAAATATATTTAACATTTATCTATCAAAAAATATCTATATATACATAAAGTTAGTAGTTATATATATATATATATATTATTTTTACAAAAATAAGTATTTATTATTATTATATATACTTAAAATATAATATTTAAGGTAATATATATATATATATCATTTATTAAAAATATACCTATATATGTTAAGTTAGTAGTTTATATATACATTTTACAAAAATAAGTAATTATTATTATTTTATATATACTGTAATTAAATAAAATATTATACATTATTTTAAAAATACATAAAACCTTATGTATACATATATATAATATATAAATATATATATATATATAAATATTATACATAAAAATATGAACTCTAGATAAAACACACACATATATATCTTATATGATATTAATATATAAATAAACTACTTAGTATAATAATAATAGTATATTATATACACATAATAATAATAATAATAATAATGCATGGATTAAACTAATACAAATAAAACAACATGAAGATAAATATTAAGGGCTAAAATGCATTAATACTAAGTTACATGGCATGCAATAATATAAAAAGAGACTAAAATGAACAAAATATAGAATGCATGGGCAGAAATATAAATGGCAATAAATAAAGGTGCGAAATTTAAAAAAAGGATGAAAAATAAAGGCGGGAATAAAGTATAGGGACTGAAATCATAATTATTCCGTGACAATAACGAAAACAGTAAAGAAGGGTAGGGACCAATTGAGTAATTAACCCATAATAAAAAATGCGCGAATCCTCCCCTGGGATCGGGTCACCGCGTGGGTCATGGGTGCCAAACAGCGTCGTTTTGTTAGTTACCAGCTTAAAACAAATTAAAACAGATTTGTTTTCTTTATCAAAACATAATATATAAAAAACCCTAAAAGGACCTATTGTTTTCTCCTCACTACTGACGCGATGGCGCTGCTCTCTTGTCGCCCCTCAACGCCGTTCATCGGTGGCCAGCCTCACGGCAACGACTACGACAACCAGATAAGCTTCGATCTTTCTTTTTTTCGATTCAAAAAAAGCCTTTTGATTTTAGATTTAAAAAACATATTTTAATTTTCAAAACTAAGAATCTGATGAGATTCTGAATTTTTTGTTTTTGATTCGAACAAAACGCATATAAAAAAAGAATGAGAAAATACCTTAAATTTTTTTTTTACTGATTTCGAAACAACACTCTTTACATTTTTTTTCAGATCTCTAAGCCCCCTTTCAATTTTTTCGAACCGAATCCCCCCTTAAATTTTTGGTTTCGGTTTTTATAAACCGATAATAACAACCCCTTGTTTTTTATTTGCAGATCTGGATTTTGATGGATTGAGACGGATTTTTAGGGATATTAGGGACATGGGTGGTTCGGTTAGGGGCATGGGTGATGTCGGGTTGGGTAGGTTATGGCAGAGGGTAGTTTGATGGCATAGGGTTAAGGCTTGTGTTAGGGTTAATTCAGGTTTCATGGGTTAGGGTTTAGATTTAGGGATAAGGTTGAATCGGGGACGGACGCTCGGACGGCGGCGGCGGCATCAACAAGGGTAGCAGCGGCGGCAATTTAGTTTAGGTCATGTTAGGGTTTTTTTGTTTTAGGGTTTTTTATATGGGTCGGGTCTGGTTGTTGGGCCTGATGGGTTAGGGTTAATGGTTTTGGGTCATGGGTTAAACGGGTTATTACAGGTTATATTTTTATACACAATCTGTGTATTTTTTTTACACAACCGTCTTTAAAATCTAAAACTCCAACCCTAACACCATAAATTCTAATCCTTAGACTATAATTCTAAATCCTAAACTCTAACAATAAATCTTACATTCTAAATCATACAATCTAAACCACTAAACTCTAATCCTTAAACTAAACCTATAACTCTAAAATTGTGGGCTGTGTATCCACGTTTAACTCATAATATAAGTATATTATGAACTTAAAAAACGAAACAAACTAAACTTAAGCCTGACGTATATATTAAACAGACTTCAAGTTTTTGTCCAATTTTATTTTTGGAACTAAAAAGTAAAACCATTATAAATTTGCGCTTGAACCGAGTGCCCACCCCGAGCAGGTCTAGTTTGGGTTGTAAAGGACCTTCGAAATGGAGCCTATGAGTAAATCTGAAGATTTATTAAGGACTTTCTTCCGAAAATAACCATTTTTTAGCTGCATCTACCAAAATTCAAAACCTATCAATTTCTTGCATCTTCCCCAAATGGAAATTTCTCAGGTGAGATTCTCTCTCTCTTTTCTTTTGGTAGTTTATCGGAATTCCTTGATTTTTAATGATTTGTTCTTGGTATGCGTTATATTGCTTACTTGCTGGAACTTTGTCCTTTGGTAGTTATTTATTTATTTTGAAGCATACCCTTTTGCTCTGTTCATGAACAGAGGAAAACTCACCATTTGGCCTGCAAAAGTTTTTGACTTTGTTTTTGTTTCAATAATTTGGCTGCATAAAGATGGTGCATTGAACAAGTTTAATTCTTAGAATGGAGTTCATATTATTTAATAGCCTTGTGAATTTGTTTGGAGCATGAAAGATAGATACATATGTTACTAATTTGAGAACCAACTGTTTCTTTGGGACTTCAAATACTTGTTTGATTCTTTCTGATAAATTTTAAATGTACTCCTTTATGTAGCTTCCAGGTGACAATTATGCCAACCCCAATACATGATTCTTTCTTGTTATCTTCAAGGCCAACTATTTTGTGCATCATCTTGATCTGGTGAACCTCATTCACATGTGCTGCCTAGTTTCTGGTCTCCTGCTGGCTGCAGCATTGGCCTTGTACATCCTTTCTGCCTTCTTTTTCAACAACTTTGTGGTTATTTTTGTGGTGACTGTTGTTCTTTCTGCTCTTGTTTTTTGGATGGTTAAGAATGTCTGTGGATGTACTCACGAAATGGAGTTGGAGGTACACGAGCGAACCTAATGGTCCTTTTGGAAAAGGGTGATCGAACCAAAATATGAAACCTATATCAAACACTGGTTTCCTAAGATGAGGGGCTCTAAAAGGATGTCAGAAATATAGAGGGGATATTGATAACGTTAAGACAGAGGAAGTGGAGAACATGAAGGGTGAAGACAGTTTAAGATGATATAAGATGCGAGGAGGAGATAGTATCTTGTTTTGGGTTGATATACGATGTGAGGAGAAACCTTTGAAAGAATCTTTTCCTATGTTGTATCCACTAGAAAAAAAAATTGGACAAGTAAAGGAGTATGCTAGGGATAACTCTTAATATGTTTTTAGACCTCTACAAATAAGGGAGAAATAGGTGGTTGAAGGATTTGTGTGACAAGTTGCAAAGTATAAGGCTCAACCCCCTGATGGATGACTCGATTCTGTAGAAGCATGACTCAAAAGAAAGGCTTTCAGTGAAGAAAGTAACTCATTTGTCGAATGATGGGCTTATGATGGAAAACGATTTTAATTTTAACATCATTTGGAAATTGAAGACTCCCCAGAGAGTTTCAGTGCTTTGTCTGGTTGTTGATTGATAGGGTCCTTACGACTCATTTTGTGTTGCAAGAGGTATTGCATTTAATCATCAAGAATGTTTGTGTATGGTGTGGCCTGGTATTTGAGGATGCAAATCACTTGTTCTCTGATGCAACTGGATATCTCAGTTTTGGAACATATTTTTGATTGGTGGCATATGTTTTGCTTCCAATCGAGAGATGTGAAGATGTTTCTATCTTACTGTCATGGAGTGAATATGTTTGGGGTCAATTTTGGATTGCTAGAAATGAATGCAAATTTAACAAGAAGACATGATCTGTGGGATAACTTCTATCCATTGTTAAACTGAGATCATTTACGTGGGCAAAGCTTGTCCCGAGTGAAAGTTCTATTCAGGATGTAGCTTGGTGAAACGGAGAAGCTGGATTTCTTGGACTCCCTCACCTGATGGCAGCCTTAAATTCAATGTTGACAGGTCGGCCAGAGGGGAACCGGGTCAAGTGGGTTGCAGCGGGGTGTTGAGGAATCATGATAAGGAAACAGTTAAGCTCTCTAGGCTGTCGCAGATTATTGACTTGAATGTTGCCGAGGTGATTGCTATAAAAACGAAAACTACTTAAATTCAATGTTGACTGGCTATGGGGTGCTTTCAACTATCAATAAAAAGGCAACTACTTCAGCGAAAACCATCCCCGCCATTTGAGGTGCTCTTCGTAACGGGGAAGGAACTATCCTTTTACGTTTATCTAAAGCTATTGAAGAGGCTGATCCAATTACAACTGAACTTGTTGCCATGAAGGTTGCTGTGGTTAATTTCGCGGAATCAAGATGGTTTGGCTATCCCAAGCTTGTACACAGCTTGAACAAGGTTCATTGGATTAATAATCCTGATCAGGCACCATGTATATTGAGAGGAATTATTTACTCCATCTTTGTTTTCAAAAATTCACAGTTTGCTTGGGAGACTGTTTTCGTCAACATAGAGCTAAATGAACTCGCAGACCGAAGAAGGGCAGATTTATTATTATAATCAAGTTCAACTTTGTTACGTAATTGTTGGCAGAAATGTAACTATCCAACCTAATTACTAATTAGAATTCAAGCTGATAAATAATAATCTCTTATCCGGAAAAAATATTAAAAGGAAAAGCAATTTAAAGTCTCCAACTATGAATTACCATGCAGCAAACGTTGCTTCCTAAATGCGGCTATATAGCATTAATTAATGTACTAAAATTTCTGTGAAGAACAAAAAGGAACTAGTTCATCAGAGTACAAGAATGTTGGCTCCTTCAGGTCGAAGTTCCAGGAGCATATCAAAGGCAAGCCTTCTAGCCCTTCCTGGTTCGTTTATCCATAGCATATCAACCCCAGCTCGGTTCCAATGGGGAGGACAGGTGTTAATGACTCATCTTAGGCTCCTCATCTTGCGTCTTCTTCTGTCGTTAATCATTGTCTCCACCTCCTTAATCACCTTCTCAGTTTCTGCTCTGTCTCTCTTCAGTCCACGTGCAAACGCTATTTCCAGCTGATAGCATATGATATTTTAGAAATCAAGTTTCATCAAATATTCAATAACTGCATTTACCTAATTTTATTTGAAAATGTCACAGTAAATAGAATTAAAACATTTACCTCAACTTTGAATTTGTGCAACAAAGGCGAAAGAATCTACCAGAGATAACAATGAAAGAAGACCCTTCCTTTCCTTTTCATGCTCAAAATCACAAACTTCACAAGTCAAGTAACGAAGGTTTGGTAATTTTGGACAGCCTAGGATCTTCAAAATGAATTCGCAAACGACCAACATTACTTAAATCATAAAACCAAATCAAATAATAACAGATACGCATATATACATATAGGTAGATAATTATGTACGTATTGATCTCCTAATCAGATTAGCGTACCTCTGTCCGGTACTTGAATTGTACCGATAGATTCACCAATTGAGAAACACAAGTTGATAGGCAGGCGGGAAAGGCTTGTAAATGGTTGTACCCTATGATGTCCCATGGTACCCCATAAGATACATCACGAAACTCGGGAACATAGTTCAGAACTAGATGACATAGTCTACCGCCACTATATTCAAAAGAAACCAAATTTGGCGCATAAACTTCAATGCTTTCGAGACACTGGTAGAAGGATATATGCAAGTGCTTCAGCCTCAGTGATGACCCACAAACATTTAGTTTTGTAAGCTGTACGGATGGCGAGTGAGAGACATGCAATGTTTCAAGCAAGGGACAATTGGAAAGCAGAGACTCCAGAACCTGATCGCTTAATTCCACATGTTTGAAACAAAGACTGGTTAGGAACTTAATTTCAGATGAACCACAGAATTCCCGTCCAAACTGGTAATATCCACTGTCCGCTCGATGTATCGACCAGCAAGGAATTCCTGAGGCAGTTCACTCATCCGATCCGCCTAGTTGTCTTTATATTCCTACAAAAAAAAGAAACCGATTCTTCATAGTATAAACACACTTTTTAAGTAAGGTTATAGTTCTCATACACATAGAATTTGCATACAATTTGACAAAGAGCATGCAACAAACATTGCTTCCTAAATGCTTGCTGCTATATAGCATTAATTAATGTTCTAATAAATCTGTAAGGAACAAGAAAAAAAGAACAAGTTAATCAGAGTACATGAATGTTAGCTCCTTCAGGTCGATGTTCCAAGAGCAGATCATAGGCAAGCTTTCTAGCCTTTCCCGGTTCATTTATGCATATGTCGTCCCAATGGGCAGGACAAGTGTTAATGACGATGTTGTCAGTTTTAGCTAAGTAAATAAGGAGTGCTGTATCGGCTTCTGCCCCGACAATGCTAACTATTTCGACCTCCCTCTGGCTATTCATCTTGCGTCTTCTTCCGTTCTTAATCATTGTCTCCACTCCCTCAATCACCTTCTCAATTTCACCTCTACTTTTCTTCAGTCTATATGAACCATCCATTTCCAGCTGATGATATATGACATTTTAGAAATTAAGTTTCATCAAATATTCAATACCTGCATTTACCTAATATTTTTTAAAATGTCACAGTAAATGAAATCATTTACCTCAACTTTGAATTTGTGCAACAAAGGCAAAAAATCCACCAGATGTAACAATTTTAGAAGACCCCTTCTTTCCTTTTCATAAAGAAATTCCCGAACTTCACAAGTCAAGTAACGAAGGTTTGGGAGTACCGGAAAGCCTTGGATCTTCAAAATGAATTCGCAAACGACCAACATTACTTAAACCATAAAATCAAATCAAATCATAACAAAGACGCATATATACATGTAGGTAGATAATAATGTGTATATCGATTTCCTGATCAGATTAGCGTACCTCTATCTCGAAAGAGAATTGGACCAATAGATTCACCAACTGTGAAGCGCAAGTTGCTAGGGAAAGGCTTGTAAAACATCTTCCAATTCATCGTCACATCGTACCAAATAAGATACATCACGAAGCTGGGGAACATAGCTCAGAACCAGATGCCTTGCTATACCGCTACCATATTCAAAAGAAACCAAATTTGGCGCATAAACCTCAATGCTTTCGAAATACTTGCAGAAGGATATGTGCAAGTGCTTCAGCCTCAGTGATGACCCGCAAACATCTAGTTTTGTAAGTTGTACCGATGGCGAGTGAGAGACATGCAATGTTTCAAGCAAGGGACAATTGGAAAGCAAGATTCCAGAACCTCACCGCTTACGTTCACATGTTTCAAACAAAGACTGGTTAGGAGCTTAATTTCGGGTGAACCGCAGAATTTCCTTCCAAACTTGTAATATCGACTAGCCGTTCGAAGCATCCAACCGCAAGGCTTGAAATCTAGTTCTAGCCTTCTCACTTTCTTCATTAATGCCACCTCAATCCATCTATTGATGTTATGAGTATATTCAATGGTAATCTCAACGAACTCTCAACTCGACTATAGTTGGAGCCTTATGTGAGTTTAGAACTCCATATGTTTTTTAATCTTCCTGCGACTCAACATTTATGTCTAGGAAGCATCAAAGTTTAGAGTAAGGGTGAAAGGCTTCCATAAATCTCGCCATGTCCGTGAAAGAACACTGGTCCTTACAACTTCTTCAAAAGATAGAGAAGATAAAATACGGGCAAGCAATTCCTGAGGCAATTCACTTATCCGATTCTGCAAAACAAACCAACCTATTCTGCAGAACACAAGGCATAAAGACACTTTCATATCGAATTCTATGATATTTCACAGTTGACCGAAATCAATTACTTATATGATAAAGGCGGGAACAAAGATTAGGGTTTTACCGAATTGTTTAAGTGTTTTTGAATTTCTTCTTTGGGGTGTGTTTAACGGTCGACAGCTCCATTTTAGTATTCGAGGCCTTCAAAGAAAAGTTACGGAGCTTTTAAGGTTTAGGTTTGATACCTTTTTATTTAGGATAATAATTCTATACATTTTGTGAAAACTTTTTTTACACAAGATCCTTAATTTTAAGGTTTAGAGACTCCATTTAAGGTTTAAAGTTTATGGGTTTAAATTGAATTTAGGGGCTATTGATAGAATTTTGGGTTTAAGGTTAAAATTTAGGGTTTGTAGGTTAAAACTTAAATCTCTAATCATATTACCCTAAAACCTAAACTCTAACCTTAAACCCTAAAATTTAACTATGAACCCTAAATTCTAAATTCCTACACTAAAACCCTTAAACTCTAAACCCAAAACTAAAATTCTAAACCCTAAAATTGATGCGCTTATAAAAACAAAAAATTTTCACCGCCTGTATATAATATAATAATCCTTCTATTTATATTATAGAGACCTGAAAATGTTAAAAGTCCTTTTTTAAGTAGGAAAAGTTTAAAAAAATGATAGTAATAGAAAAGTCGTTTATGTTGGATAACTTCTGGTTTATTATTTATTTTCACCCATGTATTATAATAAAATTCTATTTATGCTACAAATATTAATATGTTGATGCCTAACTCTTTTTATATTGGGTTATATTTAAGCTATAAATCTAAAATTTAAATCTTTAGTCCTAACACCCTTAAACCTAACCCTTAAACTCTAAATTCTAGCTATAAATCTTAAATTCTACATTCTACATTCTACAACATAAACCCCTAAACCACAGCCTAAATATCTAAATCCTAAAATTAAAAGGCTTGTGTAAACTTTTTTCCTTTTGTATTAGATAAATTTTTTATGTACTTTATTATTGAGATTTAAATGTTTATTAGGATTAAAATTCTTTATAATATTTAGTTTTTATGTCTTTAAATATGGAGTTGGAAAAAATATTGTAACACTTCGAATTGAGAATATAATGATAATTTATCTATTTTATCTCTTATAGCTTTATTATTCTTTTATTTTATTTATAACACTTTTAACCCTTTTACTTTGATAATTACATTGCTTAATGGTTTACATATCGGTGCAACTCAGTAGCTTATGAATATAACCACTTCCCACAAAACACATCCTTAATACCCTGGATGAACCACTTCCATCGTCTAGATGTGTGTTGTTTGGCTATGTCAGTTGCTTCTAAAATTAAATTTTGATATCCAAATTAAATCTCATGAGTACCAATTTAATTATGACCCACTCTATAATTTTCTTTCATAATTTGGTTATGACGTACTCTATATGTCACCAAAAATCTTTAATTCATAAAACATTTTAGATAATATAAATATTTGTTTATTAAATAAATTTAATAGAGTTAAACCTGAACCATAATTTAATTATGAATTTGATTTTGAGTCGCTAAAAATATCCAATCTCCAGCTATGAATAACCATGCAACAACCAATGCTTCCTAAAGGCTATATAGCATTAAATAATGTACTAACAATTCTGTAAAGAACCAAAAAAAAGAACAAGTTCATCAGAGTACATGAATGTTGGCTCCTTCAGGTCGATGTTCCAGGAGCAGGTCATACGCAAGCCTTCTAGCCTTTTCTTGTTTCTTTGTTCCTCTTCTATAGAACCAAGCCCAACGGGGAGGACAAGTGTTAATGACGATGTTGTTGAGATTTAATGCGGTTTTAGCTAAGTAAACAAGGAGTGCAGTATCGGCTTCTGCCCCGACAAAGCCAACTATTTTCACCTTCCTCAGGCTATTCATCTTGTATCTTCTTCTGTTCTTAACCAATGTCTCTACCCCTCAATGAACTTCTCAATTTCTCCTCTACCTTTCTTCAGTCGACGTGCATCATCCATGTCCAGCTGATAACATTTTATATTTTCGAAATTAAGTTGATTCAAATATTCAATAACTACATTTACCGAATTTAAAAAATGTCACGAATTAAAAACATTTACCTTAACTATGAATTTGTGTAACAAAGGCGAAGAATCTACAAAGCGTAACAATGGTAGAAGACCCTCTCTTTCCGTTGCTTTAAAAAAACTCTTAACTTCACTAGTCAAGTAACGAAGGTTGGTAGTGTTGGACACTGTATGAACTTCAAAATGAATTCACAAACAACCAACATTACTTAAACCATAAAATCGAACCAAATCATAACAAATACGCATATATATTATATAGGTCATTTTGTATGCATCGATCTCCTAGTTAGATTAGCGTACCTGTATCTCGAACATGAATTGTACCGATAGTTTCACCAATTGAGAAACACAAGTTGCTAGGCAGCTGGGAAAGGCTCGTAAACCAATGTCCCCCATATAATAGTTCCACGGTACCCTATAAGACACATCACGAAGCTGAGGGACATAGCTTAGAACTAGACGCCTTGCTATTCGGCTACTGTATTCAAAAGAAACCAAATTTGGCGCATAAACCTCAATACTTTGGAGACACTTGCAGAAGGATATATGCAATGACCCACAAACATTTAGTTTTGTAAGCTGTACCGATGGCGAGTGAGAGACATGCAATGTTTCGAGCAAAGGACAATTGGAAAGCAGAGACTCCAGAACCTGACTGCTTACATTCACATGCTTGAAACAAAGACTGGTTAGGAGCTTAATTTCGGATGAACCGCAGAATTCCGGTCCAAACCGGTAATATTCACTGCCCCTTCGATGTATCGACCGGCAAGGTTTGAAATCTAGTTCTAGCCTCTTCACCTTCTTCATTAATGCAACCTCAATCCATCTATTGATATCATAAGTATATTGATTGGTTAAATCAAAACGAACTCTCAACTCATCTATAGTTGGAGCTTTATGTGAGTTTAGAACTCGAGTAATCCATTCCACATACCCGTCCCTAACTCTCAGAACCTTACTGGGACGCGACATTATTGTCTTGGAAGCATCAAAGTTTAGAGTAAGGGTGAAAAACTTCCATAAACCTCGCCATATCCGTGATATAACACTACTCCTTACCGCTTCTTCAAACGATAGTGAAGATAAAATACGGACAAGCAATTCCTGAGGTAATTCACTTATCCGATCCACCAAGTTGTCATTATATTCCTGCAAAAAAAAACCAACAGATTCTTCAGAAGCTTCCATTGAATTAAACAATATATACACAAAGAAGAAATAAGAGTTCAATGAACTCATTGTTTATTTAAGAAACAAATTCAATGACTATGATATTTCGCAGTTGACAAGAATCAATTATTATATGGTAAAAGCAAGAACAAAGATTAGGTTTTCACCGAATTGCTTATATGTTTTCTGGATTTTTTTCTTGGGGCAGTGCTCAACGGTTGATAGCTCCATGATAATATTCTCAATCTTGACAGAGAAGTAATCGAGTTAGTGAGGTTTAGGGTTTGATAGGTTCCTATTTATATTATAGAGACGTGAAAAAAGTTAAAAGTCTTTAAGTAGGAAAAGTTTTTATAAAAGAAGTGATGGGTTTAGGGTTGGATATCTTCTGGTTTAATATTTTTTTTCTCCGTGAATTATAACAAAATTATACTTTAACGTGCAGTTCTGAAGTGAGCTTCTTAGGGCGAGGTAGCAATTAGCAAACTATAATTACAAATTTTATTTTAATTTCTAAGAAATCTTGTAATTTTCTAAGGTATTTTGTAATTGTATTTGGTTTAAAATTATCCAAATTCAAGTTCATAAATACAAGTTTCTAAGGGCTAATCTAAGAAATTTTGTAAAGAATTTCATAGTTGTGATCCTTATAAATGTTTTAGACCAAAAAAAATTGAGAGGCAATGTCTAATTTATCTACTATTTAAATTTATAAGAACTTAAATTATCATTAGATTAAAAAATTGTTGGGCCAAGAACCCCTTGGGCCCTTATTATGCTTTGTCTCTTGTTACAAGAGCAAACCTCTTTTCAATTCCACTCCTACCTTTCTTGATTCTTAGGTTTTGAAGTCCTTATCGACAATAAGGGTGAGTATTCGATTTAATTGAATAAAAAAATCGAGTTAGTTGAGTTGATGAGTCCTATTTTACTATTCAAATTTTATTTAAATTTTTTCAAGACGAGTCGAGTTGTTCGAGTTTCTGTTCATATTTAATTGTAAAATTTTACAATGTTATGATATTAATTGATTCTAATTAAACAGTTTTTTATAATCACATATATATATATCTTCATTTTCTTTCACAAATATGAGTAAGATTTGTAATGTTAATTAATAAATAAAAGACCATCTAAAATATATAATAATATCATATAATAATATTGTTTTTTAAAGAAAAAAATTTGAAAAAAAATATTAATGAGAACATAAAAAGTCAAAGAAATTGATAGATAAAAGAAAGAATTTATAAAGAGCTGAATCTAAAGGACTGAATTGATGCTAAATTGCAAAAAAAGACATTCATTTAAATTTTGAGTTATTTGAATCTTATATTATCATTCAAATATTATTTCACATTAGAGAATATTATTGGGTTGACCCAGTGGCAGATACACATAGTTACAAAAGAGAAGCATTTGTACCCCATTTGAGGGAATTTAATTTAGTGTTGAATTTTTATTAAAAATTAATTTAACAAGTTTATCAAAAGAAAATGATAATTTGTATATTCTTTTGAAAAAAAATATTTTAAACATCATTCTTAAAATTTTAGAATTGCCATTGGGTTAACCTGAAAAATACCAAAAGAGTACTTCATGGATGCCCGGAGTCATCTGGAAGAAGCTCCTCCAAAGTACAAAATGAGAGAGAAAGGAAATAATACTTTTCAAGTTTTTGACTTCAAACAAAAATATATAGAAAGTCATATGTTACCATTTGAGTATAAATGACTGGGAATAGGATGAACATAGCCTCAACTTTGTATGTTCTGGGCATGCCTCCTCGTCCACATGTTCTTTTAGGTTGTAATCTACCTTAAAAGCAACTTCTACTGTAACCATGTCAACACGTGACCCGTCTTTCCAGGTCTATAATGGCAATGGCATGCCTGGTCTTTTATGTGAAGGATCAATGATATATTTACATCACTTTCTCAGACAGTTTTCCCCTTTGTTTCATGAAATCTCTGCAGATATTTTTTATGATCCGGTGGTTGCAAACGTGTATGAGACTCAAAAATATAAATCTGATATAAGATCTGGATAGGGACATCTAATAGTTTATGTTGTGGACAGAAAGAGGTAAATGTGAAGATTGAAGAATGAAGGGTTGAAGGAACAATGCATACCATCTGAAACATAATGTTGTAATACTAAACATTCAACACAATTCAACATCAACTCTAAAAACATTTCATTTTTATCATTACTTGATTTATTGATTACATATCAGTGAAACACACAGATGAGGCCTTTACCTGCTGGAAATTTGAGGCTCCTTTTTTCTTCAGTTCTTGTCCTTGGATTCACCTTCAATCTCAAAAGCTGATACAGGGTAAGCTCTGGACAGCCCTGCAGGGGTTTTGAAAGTCATTTTGCCGGTGGGTGGATCATCAACAGAGATCTCACTCAGTGTGACCCAAATCAAAAGCTCCTTGCTCTTAACCCCACTCAGCTTCTTAATCTTGTTCTTCTCAATCACAGCAGTAACCTCGGTTGCGTAGGAAACAAGCTTCCCAATCTTGTCAAACTTGTGGGTTATGCTCTTCTTCTGTTTAAGCCACACGAACCCTGTGTCCTTAACATACCCACACTCCTCGATGTCTTTCAAGGGCAAAAGCCCTCTGGGCATGCCCATCTCCTCCAGCAAAGACTTGGACTTCTCTTGACAAATCTCATCTCCATTGTATACTTCTGAAGCACTGGCTTTGATCTCTTCTGTCACCAAAGACATCTTCTTGTAACCTGAAAACTTGCGAACTTGTAGGGAAAGATAGCTTAATGGCCGAGGAAAGTGAAAAGATGATGGGGCCTGATATAGTTCTCAAGCTATGTATCCACCCTTGTGGCACCAAAATATTTCTATAATGCCATTGTGGCAACTGGCAAGCATGCATGGCCTCTGGGGTTGGATTTTAGCCATAAATGATTACTGGTCCATTCTGGCTGCTGCTGCTGCTGCTGCTGCTGCTGCTGCTGCTGCCCATCGCTGGTTTTGGTGCAGTGGCTTAGGTGAACCAACTGGTATAGCCGAGTAATTTAGGTGAACAGAAAGGGGCTTAAATTCTGCCTACTTACCTAGTAGCTTTCTTAGTTATTAATGAATTTCTAATTGCAGTTGGAAACTTGCTGCAGACATTAAAAAAAGGAGAAAAAGGATTTGCCAAACCAATACGCCAAGTGTAATTTTACATGGGAATGGGATTCCAGTTTTTTCAAGCAACATATCATGTCGTAAAGATGAACCAGAAACGTGCGGGAATCTTCACTTATACATATTTTACCATTTCGTTTGTTGATGTTGGAAGAGCGTTCAATCGAGTCGAGTAAAAAAATTGAGTTATTCGAGTTGAAGAGTCATATTTTACAACTTAAATTTTATTTGAATTTTTTTATGCCCACAAGGCATGCCATTTCTGCTGGAAAACTGGAATAGAGCGCAAAAGGATATCATATTTCCTCTATATAAATAGAGAGCCTCAGGAACGGCCTCCATTGCCGGCGGGAGGTGATCTTTGCTCGACAATTTTCGAGGAACAGTAAAACGGTTGCAGTTTTTATACTGTTACAGCCTCCATTCCCGTTGTATGACTGTAATTATATAGCAAGGATTCAAGGTGTTTGATCTCTTTCGGCATTGATCCAGTAAGAACCTGTTTCAATATTAAACACCATCAGGAGGATAACTCACTAAGAATGTTTTTATTCCAACCGTTTGATTAATATCAGAAACAAGGCACGTCAAATACAAAGATACCCTTAAGAATGAAATGGGAAAAGAAACAATAATCATGCGAATGCAGTCGTTACCTCACAACCCGTTTCGGTAATCAAAACTTCATCTTCAATCCTTATTCCTGTGCCTTGGTACCTACAATACGTCCTCGTTAAGTAACTTTCACCAAAAGTCTCATCCTTTTAGTCTACACAGGACAATCTTAGTAAGGACTCTTTACCATGACAACGACTTCAAACGCAAACACTGAAGTTTACAATAAGATGTTCTTATACATCCACAAGCACCTTTTATTCTGGTAGAAAATTTTCAAAATAATATATAAACCCAAATATCATTCTTTCCAAGCTGTAAATGAAAATTAGCTTCGTAAACCATGTATATGTACTCGACCAGACATAGGTTCACCTTGCTTATGACCGCTATAGCAGTTTAAGAAATGATGACATAACCATAGCAAACCCATATAAAGGTAAATAACAATCCTTAATCAGGTATCGGACTGTAATTAGGTTTTGAATTTAAAAATGAATTTCTGTTTAGATACTCCATAAATACCTCTCTGGACCATCAAAACTAAATGGAATATAGATTCCTGGCTCAATGGTTATAACCTGCCATGGACAGTAAATTCACATCAACGTTCCAGCAGATAAACTTCAAGGAGGATACTGATATTACCAGTGCAACTACCACGGAAACAATTACTCCTATTCTGTAGTTTGTGTGGATTTCATGAAAGTGCGAAAAACTATATTTACAGGTAGTGCAAAATGGGAAGTTGGTTGAAAACATTGACAAGGGATTCACTGGAAGAGATAACTTACTACTCCTGGCTTCAAAGGACGGTCGTAGCTGATCATGGAACTATCATGGACATCCATTCCTAGATAGTGACCTGGACATAAAATTTATAGGGAAAAATAATAATTGAAGAAAACCAATACAATAGATGATAATATTTTGAAAACTTATTTGTCATAACAAGTTCAGGTCTATGAAAAGGTTGGTCAATGGAAGCTTAATCTAACCTATAGAAGTTGGGTTCAATTCATGATACGTTCTATATTCATCCCTTTTCAAAATCCCAATTTCCTTCAATCCTTTGCATAGTAGTTCAACCTGACACAACGTTACAAGATCGGAACATTTTCATTGCAACACAGCACAGCTTACACTTCAAGTAAGTAGATATCAAAAGTTATGCTTATTCCACAAGAAAAAAAAACTGGAAAAATATGCTCCGTCGAAGGGGGCAGAGAGATCATCTAGGTCATTCCCACTTCCCAATACATCAAATATCCCAATACGCAAGGAGCTTACTACGACATGCACATGTGCCGATGCCGTAAAGAATGAACAATTAAATAATTAATATGATCAACAGCTCATTTGAAGCATGCACCATGAGTATTAAATAAGTGATACTGGCCATTTTTTAAGAAATTGAAACTTCAGAAAAAAAAAAAAAAAAAGAGAGGCTGAAACGAATTTGGATTCAGGAGCACAAGGTAAACAACTAATTTGTTCACATTCAGAATAAAGTATAGCTACCATGAACTTTAACAAACTACAGGATGAAAACTAGATTACATGGATGTATGTGGACACTAAATTCCTTTTAAAAATTTATTGTTTTACTTTAAATTGAATGTATAGTTCAAAATGTACTGGTAACAAATGAACCATTTGTTTCCAAACTTTAGGAGGTACCGTTGCTTATTGTTCATGAAAGAACCAGTATATTGTCCCTTCTTGTGGAAAACATCAGCACCCAAAAACAACAGATGGATAATGAAAAAACAAATAAGCAAAGAAAACTGAATTGTGATTTTGAATTCTAAACACCATACCGAATAGTTGTCTATTTGACGGATGCTAGCACCAGGTTTGCAAAGCCTTATACATTCTTTGTTTGTTTGTAGTATGAGATCATAAATCTCCTCCTGAAAATTCAAAATCATATCTATAAGCTTCTCTACTCAGAGTCAGATGGCAAGTAACAACGAACAGAAGTAGAAACCAAAATTTTATCAAGTAAAATAAGGAATTTAAACAAGCATGTAATTATCCCAGAATTACTTAGAGAATCATCTGTAAGACATCGATAAAGATAAGCTGTAACTATCTAATAGATGAAAACATGCTGCGAATTTCAACCCCATCACACCAATCAAAACGAAATACCTCCATTGCCCGATAAAGAAAGAGAGCAGTTTCAATACTAGTTTTCTGTACACGAAGGAAGCAAATTCACATGAAACAAATTGATAATACAAAACCATACTTGTATAGAAGAAAAGCTTCCACAGGGTGGCCAAGTACGAGTAAGATCACTGCAATAACCATGCAGCTCACATCCAACATCCATCAAAACGAGATCCCCGTCTTTAACCTGAAAGGCAATTAATAAAGTCAAATCTACCATCGATCATCTTCACATAAACATGGCATGAAAATCTTATTTGCATTCTGTTGGTGATCTGAAAAACAGATAACTTATCAAAATTATTATACTTACATCCTGATCATTTCGAGAATAATGTATTACACTAGCATTAGGCCCACCACCAACCACAGGGTTAAATCTGGCGAAGGACAACAATACTAATGAGTTAAAACTATCTGTAGATAAGTTCACAATAATACTAATGGTATTTTTAGCTCCAACAAAAATATTTAGCATAAGAAAAGCATGCTTTCAAGTCTTTCACAAAGGCCAAAGCTTACGCCATTCTCTGAGCACCTCTCATTCTGCATTCGTATTCAACTTTAGCTGATAGCATGCCCTCATGAGGATATGTTCTGGAATGGAACATTGTCTGCAAAAGAGCCTGTCCAAGAAAAGAAATGTTACATATAAATATCGAGAAGTTTCTCAAGACTTAAAATGTTTCATAAGCGAGAGGGGCATCTATATGAAGTGAAATTTCAGTAATACTATAAAACAATGTTGATTTACCACCTGACAAGCAATTGCTGCAGATTCTTTCATTAACTTGAGTTCAGCAGGAGATTTGGCCCATCGTAGCTCATGGGTGAAAACGGAAAGGTCTCTCACTTTCCCAACATGAGCTGCATGTTGAAAGGTCTCCAGGTCTGTGTAGGTTGGTGTGGCAGTCAGCTTATTGTGGAACAATTTGGAAGATCTTTTTATCATATTTGGAAGTATCTGTCAGGCATTATTAAAAATATTTAAAAAAGAAATAAAGATGTTATCTTTTCCTTATCATATCATATATGCCGAAGCAAGACATTTGAGCTACCATATATATAACAGATTATCATACTACCTTATCTAATTTGCTCACTGGATATGCTTCTTCAGCTTTGAACATCTCCAGTGCTGCATCAACTCCTGCTATTTGTCCTTGCCAAACAACATCCTACATGGACCATAATTTCATAAAATTTTGAATGAACTTAAAACATGTCAAGTAAATAAAAAAGACAAGAAGGAATCAGATCATTTCAGCCTCTCCACAAAACTAAAGAATTAGAGATATCATGACGTTTTCATGTCAACCTGCTTCATGCGCAGTGGAAAAGTGCAAATGAAACCGTCTATCTTATAATTTTAAAATGGAAAAGGGGGAAAAAGTTAAAGCCTTTTTATTGCAAAAATTAGGCAAAAAAAAGCATTTAGTGTCAAAATATTCAAACATAAAACAGCAACAGCAACATACATGAGGTTTTGCTTCTGGCATGAACATGCATAAACCAGACTCGTGACTTAATACTGCCACTCCACCAGGTTGTTGGCAACCGGTAAGATACAAGTAATCTGCATCTTGTCGAAATGTGTACGGCACAACATCAGTCATCATCTTTACAGGGGCAGCAGCAATGATGGCCAAGCTCTTTTCAGGGAGAAGTTCCAACAATCTTTTTCGTCTAGAGAAGTATTCCTCAGCAGTTATACCAGGTGTAAGTTCCCCTTCCTTCATTAACTGCGAGGTAAACATGAAGTAAAAAGAAAAACTTACAACAAGTACTAAACGAAACATAAAGCATAGGTAAAACCTTCCCATTGTCCAAGGAGCTGAACACATCAAATTGGCATTTACCAAACCTTAAATTAATTGCAGACTAATCATCCAAAGCATGTTTTTTAAATAACACCTCGAATCTGTATCATATTTTCTAACATCAGAGTATTGAGACTATCAAGAAACACACCTGAGGATGAGATGCAGAAGTTGGTTGTCCAAAATCTGAAATTTTCCCAGTAGAATATGTACAGCGACGGAAAGCCTATCAAGTAATTTTTCTAAAATGGTTAACAGTCGTGGAATAATCATAGTTTTCCAGCAACAGAAACTCTCTTTCATACAATCCAAGCATGAAACTTTGTCTGATTGAATAGTTGATAACATGAACCGAACAAATAAAAGCTACAACCTTACCTTTGGTCTTCGTTCAAAGAAAAAGGAAAAGTAAAAGTTGTAAAATCTTTTAAACTAGAAGACGTCCCATGTTTAAAATTCGTTCGTAAATAAAATCCTTCAAAACAATAATTAAAAACAAAAGAAAGCGAATTTGATAAAAATTAAGCATCGTTATGATGCGAAGCTGGTAAAATTAGCCTTCAAAAATCACAACCAGCTGAATGGACCAACCGGGAAGCATCCCTCTTGAAAATTCAATCAACAATCATATACTTCAGTCCCAAAAGAAGGAAGATAATAGAAAGATGTTTAATTGAAGCAAAAACGCTGATCATCTATGATTTGAAAAGTACCCACATCATCATTCATTTCAATAAGCATAAAACCAACCATCATAAGTACTATAACAGTGAAAAAAGAAGTTACGAGGAAGAAGAAAGGTACTTGTTTGAAGGAAAATTGGCGCAACAGTTTCCTACTCAAAATTCTCATTGTCTCGTTTATGTTTTGCTTACTCAGCTGGGTAAACAGGTATGCTTTGCTTCCAATGTTTGTTCAGAAGAAAGCTAAAATGATTTGTTTGGGGGGTATGTTTTGTTGGAAGTTTAAAGTATATTTCAGTTTAGGGTTTTAGGACTTAGAAAGGAGTTCCCACACACACTCGGTCACCCAACTATCCAAGAAGCCTAGCTGTTCTTTTTTTCCCCTTATTTGGGAGCTTTTTTTTTTAACTTTTGACTTTCAGCTTACAAACAATAAGATTAGATGTCAAAGTACTTTGTACCGGTAAGTGCAAAGTTAACTAGCAGTACGTTTTCTGGTTCGAAGGCTCGGTTCGAGAATACTTCCCTGAAGGATGTTGGACTACCGAACCAAAAAGCAATGCCGAACAGTCACATAAAATATGCTGAACGAAGTTTTTCCACCTAATTTAGAGCTCAAATTTGCAGTCCAACGGGCGTTTTAGAATCCCTGTCGAACGGAGCATAAATCACGTTGGTTGTACGGTAGTATCGTGCATATAGCTGCTAGATGCAAGTAGATGGATGGCAACAATATCATTTATTTTTCGAACAGTTAAACCAGCAAGAATGCAAGCTTTCCACCATTCTTTTCCTTTCTTTTTCCTTTTCATTTAAAATTGACCATTACATCATTTAAACATCAAAGAGTTTTTCAATTTGATAAAATTAGGGCTAATTTAACATTACTTTTGAAAAATAATTTTTAAAAGTGTTGTCCTAAAGAAATTTTAAAAATAAATTTTAAAAAATTAACTATAAGATTTTAGTGTTTGGCATTGCTGTCAAAAAGTGCTTTTAAAAAAATAAATGATCATTTTAGACATGATATTGTAAGTTATATATATGCGTATGTATATATATAAAAATGATATTCAAATTTTTTAATGATATAATATATGAAATATATCAACTTAAATTATTATAAAAATATTTTTATTAATAAATATATTTGAGTTGAAAAACACCTTTCAAAAGCAATTTTTTCTCCAAAAATACTTTTGAAAAGTGCTTTTAAAAAATATTAATAAATTATAATAAAATATAAAAATATTAATAAATAAATTATATAATTATGTATTTGTAAAAAATATAAGTTTATAAATTATAAATAAAACAATAGCAAATGAAAGTTCAAATTGTAATTTGATTTCTAAAAATATTTTTCCAACAACAAAAGCTAAAAATTTTAGCTTTTACGTTTGAGTTGAAAAGCACTTTTCAAACGCAGTTTTTTCTTCAAAAGTTGTCTGTTTAACATTGCGTTTGAAAAGCTAAACGCACCCTTAGTCTCTTCAATTCCAGAGCTAGACCCCGTTTCTAATGAGGTAAATGTTGAATAAAAAACTAGCCAATTACATATGTAATACATCAAAGAAAACGCTTAAGAAAGTCCTTTATATTGTCGATGTATGGAGAACGAGTCGGTATGATGTGACCACATTCATGTTCGATAACAACAGAGCAACCTTCTTCAAATCTTGATGCTAGGTATCTGCTGGTGTGGCTTGTGATCTGCCTGTCTTTGCCTGGATCACTACCAAATATATGAAGTGAAGGGCAGTTAATGGGATTACACCCAAAATCTGCGAATGGAAGAGCAAATCCAGAGCACACTATCACAAATCTGAAATCAATTTCACCCTTTAGCTTGTCTCTTCGTGCACCAAATAAAGCAGCCATTGCTGCTCCTTGTGAAAATCCCAAAATCCCATCAAAGGGTCCTTGTTCTGAGAACACTTTTTTCAAATAGGCTAGTGAAACATCAAAGCCGTCAGTTTGTTGCTGGTATTGAAGAGGATCGAAAGGCTGATTTGCTATTTTCCAATCAGCTTCAACCTCTCCACCAAAATCGGGTGCAACCAACCATGCATACTTCCTCTTGCAGTTCTCTGGTGGAGGAGCATGCTGTCCAGAAGATGGAGCACAACTATTATTTGCTTCCGTACAAGATTGGTAAATAAATGGCAACTCGTGGGGTGCATCAATAAAAACAAGTTCAGCAATGCTTTTAAGTTTCTTGGCTAATGATGCACTTCTTCCTTTAAAACTGGAGGCATTTTGCCGGAAACCATGCAAGCATAAAATTCTTAGTTTCCTGGGAGGCACATTCCCTGTCAATAGACGTTATAGCAATGTTAGGACTGGCAAAAAGGAAACTGAGATCAATTCTAACTTTCAACTTCACAAGCACTAGGGGCAAACTATAATTTAAAATGCAGATTTCAAGAAAAACCCTCAAGCAAATGAGCTTTACAGATAATTTACAAATCTATTTGCAATATGCAATATGTATGATTTTGTAAAGAGAAACTAAAAGTGGCAAACTATAACAAAGAAAAATAAAAAATATCATGGCCAGGAGATTAACAATAATGAAAAATAGTCAAAGAGTATCCCTAACATCAATTAAGTTAATCAATGAATTACTTAGCATTTCTTGTTTAACCTATGATTTGCTCTTATATACGAGATTACACACCTTACCATTTTTTGATGACAGCTGAGATGAGATTATGTAATCCGAACAAACAGTTTTCAAATCATTTTTGTCCAACACTGATGAAAGTTCACTATCTTCCACAGATGGAATTGTTCCAATATCAATATGATGTTTCTGGCACAGCTCACAAACATATACATCACTCTTTATCTGCCACCCAAATTGACAAAATTCAGAAACAACAATGATGAAATACAGAAAATAAGGAGTGTACAAGAATAAGCCTCGAAGAAACAAAATCTTGTGGGGTAAGATGGCTAAAGAGAAAATTGTAGAACATACCTGACAACTATCACAGATCAAAACAAGCATTCTGCAGTGAGTGCAACGGCAGCGTGAAGAATAATTGTCGTAAGAAGAGCCACAAATGAGGCAGGCACCCATGATACTAGTATCCGAGCTCCCAACTGAAATCCTATCAGCAACACAGAGATATAAGGAAAATCACCAGTTCTCACAATTCATGAACTAGACTAGTATGTTCCCTAAAAAAATGAACTAGACTAGCATGCTTGTATGCAATTTCTATTTTCAGCCTAACATGACAATTGACAAACTAATACAATACTGATTATATTCTAACAATGCCATGTCTACAAACCATGAAACCATACCGGTGATCAAACACAAAGTTCTTTCCTCTGAAGAAACCACCATCGGGAAATTGTTCTAAATAGCGTTGTATTCCCCCATATAACTGCAAATAAAGCCAACACGGCCAAGTGTATCATGATGGGTTGAGCTTACTTACTTCGGGTGATATTATCAGAATAAGTAAACACCAACTTATTCCACAGATAAACAAGAAGCCGAAGATGGTATTTTCTATTTGCTTTCAGAAGCTAACCTGAAAAACATTCTCAAACCCAGCACCTTTTGACCTAATATAGGCTGATGCCATCTCACAACGGATTCCTCCGGTACAATACCTGTGACACAAACCTATCAAAAAGATATTCAAAAAGGTAGAAGAAGAACATAGTTAACATAAGCTCAGCTTTCCATTGTTTAGAGAGGGTGAATAATTGCCACATTCTGTAACCAGACCTTCAACCAAAAAGAATATCATTTAATAACAAAGGGATCAAAAGGTGCAAGTGAACAGTTGTTTAATAAATTTGGATCCAGACAATGATTCACAGGCACTAAAGAACTGGAATACACATCCACAGAACATTATCGGGATTCAGAATGCTTACATGAGGACATGTTTTCCACGCAATTGTTCTGAATTATCATCTATCCAAGAGGGCAGATCACTATATTGCCTGATACCTGGGTCTAGTGTTTCCACACTTGGAGCATAAAACTTGCCAATTCTTGTCTCATATAAATTTCTCGCATCCAACAGAACCAGAGGCTTATCATCAGTAGAACTTCCATTCTTCATAAGTTGCCCTGAGAAGCATTTAAAAAAACATTAATAAACACATGATTCAAAATCACGAGCATTAGCCAACAAGAAACATATGTGATGAGAAGTATCGAAAGCAACTTAGAAGCCATTAAAAAGGAGAGATCAAAGTCCATACCAACACTTTGAAGAACGGAATGGAACTCGGCAGCAGAGAGATGCCTCCCGGCATTAGAAACCTCCGGAGGTTTTAAAAGGGGGTGAGAACTGAAAGTAACCAATTCCTAAGAACAGATAAAACAAAATAGCAGGAAACTTCAACATAGGACATGTAAATAAATCAGATGGCAACAGTAAAAAGCCAGACTTAAACTCCATGGCATACCCATTCAGTAAAACCATCACTCATTCGAAGTCTAGAGAAGATAGTGGGCGTCAAAAGTAATAAGACAAGTTCGGCAGCAAAAAAATATATTATAAAGCAGGTCCTGAAAGGTTTGGAACTAGGAACAAACCTTGACAACTCGAATGGAAAGAGAAGTAAAGCCACATTCAGCAGCAACCTTGTCGTTCAACGGATGATGCGAAGAAGCAAGCTTGAAGTCAGTTCCTTCGAACAAACTATTCGATTTCACAGCTTCTATGTGCTTCTCCAATGCCGACAGCAAACCACCGACCTGCTTATCAGGAAAAAAAAAACAAATGAAAAATACACAATCATCCTTAGACTAAAAAGAATGCAACTTTACACAGAAAAAAGTTTGGGAATGGCAGGCAGAACTTACGGTGACATTTACGCCATTAGGAGAGAGACGAACTCGGCCGAGAAGACCCAGAGAATTGCAGTTGGAATGGTAGAAGGAGAAGAGAGAATTGAGATCGGGGATGGGAGCGAATTTGTAATAGAGAAGTACTCCATATTCATCATTTGACATTTTCTTCGGTTAGAGTGATTTTCTGTATGTTCTGGTTTGGTTTGAACTTTGAGCCCTAAACCCTAATAAGTAAGAACCCACTCTTGAGCCTGCCCTGGGTTGGGTTGGGTTGGGTGCTTTTTTTATTTTATTATCTGTTTCATTTTCTTATTAAATATTAGGGTAAACTACATGTGTAGTCACCCAACTATCACTTTTTTCTTATTTTGGTCATTCAAATGATTTTTTTCATCAAAGTTTTTGTTTTGTTATTATTTTGGTCACCGGCTTAAAAAATTAACAGAGATGGCGACGTGTCATGGGATAATAATACTTTTAGTCCTAAACTTGTACATTCTATTAATTAGGTCCTAAGTCTAAATAACTCATCAAATATATAGGTCAAACCCCAAATTTCTCATTTTCTTTCTTCTTCCTCTGCAACAACACTTCTCTTTCTTTAAGTATACACATATTCAGCACCAAAATACAACCACTGTACAAAATTTAGAAGGAAATGTTTCAAATAAACTGTAGAATCCTCAAGACAACCATCATGGTTGTGTGAATTACTTGAAAAGTTGTGCTCAAGCTTCATCTTCAAGGCAGCATATCATCTTTAAGATTCCTCTATTTTCTCACAGGCATCCATTTCGAAAAGCAATGTCACTGTTGGCAGTAGGTGCTTCATTTTAGCTTTACTCTCAGCCTTGCTTTTTCTAATTCCACCTTTTCTAACATTAAGTGCTTGTCTAAACTGTTTGTCTTCGTGTTTTGGGCGGACTTTGTTAATGCTTTGTTTTCGGAGGTTGTTTAATGCATCTGAAAATATTATCTTGCTTTTCGGTTTCTTGGTAATTCGGATGAATCCCGGAGAGTTGGTATCTGAGGATTGGGTGACAGTAGTTGTGAAAAAGGCTTTGTTAATTGATACTCTAGCTAAAAATGGTACTTTAGAGACTGATTGATTGTAAGCTGTGTAAGCTCTGCTTCTATTGGAGGCTCCCCTATCGGTGGATAAGGACCTCCTAACCGGAGGGGACGGAACATTGGCTTTAAGGAACTTGTTAATCTTTCTTCAGCTGAAACATGCATCCTTGGCATTGTCTTCTTGTCCGCGAACGCATATGGAAATCTCGACCTCCTTTGCTTACCTGAGGAAACGCTTCTGCTTTTGGCCTGAAAATCTAATATATAAAATAGATATAAAACATTCATTATTCAACAAAGTTTAGTTTAATGACTCATATATTTGATGAGTTATTTTGAATTAGGACCTAATTAATAAAATGTATTAGTTTTAGGACTATAAGTGATATTATCTCATGGCACGTCACCATATTCATTAATTTTTTAACGGCCGGTGACCAAAATGATAACGAAACGAAACATTAGTGATGATTTTGACGAAAAAATTAGTTGGGTGACTAAAATAAAAAAGGTGATAGTTGGGTCACCACCCGTGTAATTTACCCTAAATATTATTAAACTCAACTCTTCCATTTCGTTCATTTTTCAGAGAAAACTCGTACAAACTGGAGATTCTATCAGCCATTGCCCATACATGCAGGAATAAACATCCGTACATGATTTAGTTTAGGAACGTTAATGTGAAATTCCCTTCACTTGTGTAAGCCATTAGGCATCAAGCATGGCTGCAATATGAGCAGAACATTGATTTAGGCTCCCTTTGCCATTGGATTGAAAAACGTTGTTGGGTTGTAAACGGGCGTTGACAGAAGCTGAATTTTTCAGCTGTCAGCAAACAGCCGTTCAGGTCAAATCAATCCTTGTTTGGCACAAAAATTACGGTGGCAACGAATTTGGAGTTGTAAAACGCAACAAAAAACAAAGCTTAAAAATACATTGTTCAAACACAATCCGCAGAGATTAGCATGTAAAGAGGCCCTGCTATGGCATACAGCCCCAATATATTCATCACTTATGTCAAGCATTCTACCAGCATTCGTAAGGTAATAGATGTTCCAAGATTGTGAGTGGGACTAAAGTTCCTACAACTTCGAGGAAAACGGATAAAGAATCAGAAAAGCTAACAAATCTAGGCCAACAACGCATTTGAGAAACCAACTTCGCAGGACATAAAAAATCACCCAACACAAATGGTTCGAGAGATGCAGCTAAACAATTTCAGTGATAGAGACGAGATCACAAGTCTTCCAATACCCAATCAACAAACATACCCTAAGATACTGGACAGACGAGGCATGCCATTTAGGAAAAATCCAAATACACGCTTGAGTTCGCAATTCTTGAAGACCAAAATCATAAGTCACAAATCTTTGAGAGTACCAAATAGGTCCCATAGACTGCAGACAAACATAAAATACGAAAATAAATGCTAAACAGGCATCAATACATTTCATGGCATTGCACAATAAGATGGTAACAGTTTTTATACTACTACCACTGGCCTGGCCAGCACCTCTGTTTTACATCAGGACATTCCCCACTCTCAATGCCTATAGCTATAACAGTGCAAGAAAACCATTAATGCTAATCGCATGCAATATTTTCCGATGGAATGTAGGAAGAAATATAGAAAATACAAATGAAATTTAAAACCCTTTCGAGCTCAAGTAATTCACTCCGCTCTCTAAAAAGCAAAAGACCATGCGTCTATGTGCCAGAACAAAACCCTAACTCTTTGGCAGCAATGAAAATGCAAACAAAAGTCCAAAAAAACTCACTGCGATGAATGTAGTGAGTGAGACCTACAAAACTATAACCAATTTTCCAAAACTAAACACTTCAACCGAATTTGAAGCCCCCAGGTGGAACGTTGGGCTGATTAGCTCCAAAATTAAAGCCTTGCTGGTTTTCATCCCCATCATCTTGGAGATTATGTTCATCCTCTTCTTCTTCAGCCCAGTATCTCTCCAAGATCTTCACAGACTTCTCATAAATCTCGTGGTTGTCATGAGTTTGAAGGTTTTCAATTTTATCCAACCCATCGCATTCATCAATAGTTTGTGCAAATAGATTGATTCCATCGTTCATTCCCATTTCCTTATCAGCTTCACCAACCTTCAGGATGTTCTCGAGCCCTTCAAGGCATACAGTCACAATCCGAGGATCTGGACAAATTAAGAGATCACAGAGAGGCTTAATGCAACCTTGGCTCACCAGGACTCTGCAAAATAACAGATCAAATAATGTTTTCCACATCCAAGGAAGAATATGTATATCATTGTATCACGTGGATATGATTAATTGAAATGGTTAAGAGCAATTACCATGCAATACAAAAAAATTATATTTGTATTTTCATCATATTGGAAGAGAAAATAAAGACATCAGCGGAACTTATAATTGTTAACGAGCTATAACTTAGCTGATTATGCCAATAGTTCAGGACACATAGGTATCCAAGTATACATGCATGCACCATGATTTGGAAGAAAATATCAGCAGCATATATTCTCCGGTGAATCTATATATAGAGGTTTTAATGTGTTCATGTGTCTTCTGTAAACATGCATGGAAGTCCAGTCCAATAAAGGAAAAACTGAAATGTAAGCAAAAAAGTAGCAGGAGATACTTAATCTGCTCGTGGGATCCTCCAGAGGTTGCATTTGAGATGGCCCATGCAGCCTCCTTCTTAATATCAAACTCTGCATGTTGGAGAAGGTGTACAAGAGGAAGAATAATATTTGCCTCAATAACTGCCTATACCACAAGGAAATCAAACAAAAAATCAACAACAATGTGAGTGCCTCTAATGTGATTTATACTGCCCGATAACTAATACTAATTGAAGACAAGGCTTAAGTAAGCAAAGCAATGCTTTAATTACTATGAACTAAAGTTTGCAACATGCTATCGACGCCTTTGAAATGATCACCGCATTGGCACTTCCAAGGCAATCAAACAAAATGATTAAATTATTAAACCTTTTGGTGGCTGCATACATAGAGGCAATAGATTCTTCAAAGAATAAGGGGCAGAGAGAAACTATACCTGTATTTGAGCTCTATTCCCAGCTGTTATATTAGAGATTGTCCAACAAGCTTCTTTCTTTATGCTTTTTTTGTGATTTTGTATGAGAAGTTGATAGAGATGAGGGAGCACCTTGTTGTCAATCACAAACTGAGAAATATACCCAAAGTTATTTTTGCAGCTTTTAAAGGAAACAAAGAAAAAACTTCACAACAGTTGTTTATCTTTGTGAGATCAACAACAATAGGACGTTAAAGTGCTGTTTCTATTTAAAAGAATTGATTTGTTTACTACATCATTACAATTAGATTATGCTTCGTGAACAATGCAGACGAAGCAAATAAATTCAGTGCAGTAAACAACAGAAAAGATCGACCAGAATCTAACAAAAACACTACTGATGTGAAGACTGCTGTGAACATGCATAAATGTACTTCATACCTGAGTCTGATTATCATCACCAGTGACAATGTTTCCCACAGTTCGAAGAGCAGGTATAAGAACTGTAGGTGATGGATGACTGGCATGAATGAGTTTTTAGTCAGCACCAGTAGTCAAAATATTGCAACAAGTATAAAACTGACAAAGTATATAGACATAAAAACCCTGTGATAGAAGCAAAAACAATAGGCTGTATCCAAGGAGAAGGTGCACGATATCTATGCTAAAAAAATCCAGAGGAAAAAAAACTAAGGGTAATTAGCTTTCAAATATTTTGTAGAGACTAGAGAGGGTATAAGCTTACCCTAGAAGTTCCACCAGTCGTGGGCAGACCCCAGCTTCAATCACGGCCTGAATTTTGTCATTTGGGCCATCTGAAAGATAAGAAAGTGCCCAGCAAGCATCTGTCAGAACTTCATCATCATTCAAGTGGATAAGTTCCCGTAGAATTGGTAAAGCAGGCTTCACCTGAAAAGAAAACAAAGTTGCTATTATGAACTTCACAGATTATAAAAATGCATTGAGCCAAGATACAAAAATAAACTGTGACTGTGAACACTTCTCTTATACAAAATTCAAGAGGAGCCTCTCAAAGTCTCTACCTGCTCAAATGGTGTTGGTGGCTTGCCACGGCAGAAATTAGATAATGTCCACGTAGCATTCCTCAGCATTGATAATTTTGATCGTTCATTTAACTGAGCTAACAATGGCGTAAGTGCACCATTGCCAAGAACTAGATCTCTACAACTTGGTGAATCACCCGCAACATTACCTAAAGCCCATACAGCCTAAACAGACAATAGGGCGAGAATGGTAATTACATGCGATGAACACAGAAAAAATCAGGGTTGAAAAAATAGACATAAAGATGTACAAGTATAGTTTATGGAAAATAATTCCAGCATAAATTACTCTGAGTGGGAGCAAACAAAGCAACTTAGGACAGGATACAAAACATGTTAAGTGACAGATAAAAGTACATTACGAAAATGTACAGCTAACAATAGTAATGATCAGAGATTCATGGAAAGTAAGAGAATTTGTCATTCTTCAGTCACAAATACAGGAAATATAGATGAGTTATTAAAACAAGAACTGACCTGCTCTCTAACATCATCACTAGCAGAACTAAGCAGCTGCACAAACATTGGGACAGCACCATGTTCAATAACAACTCGTGTGTGCTCAGATGTGCCAGAGGCAACATTGGTCAAAGCCCAGGCAGCCTCAAACTAAAATCAAAGGGAAGTTAGTCTCAGTGATAATAATATTTCCCATACAAATTATTTAAATTTAAACAAAAGAAACAAAACATTGTTGTACTTGCAATTGAGGCAAATCCTGCCTTCCAATAAACTCTACAAACCGAGGAATAACTCCAGCTTTAATTACTTCATCAATTGGAGGACTACGTTCTACAAGTAATCAGATGAAAGTTAATAATGTAAATGGACATATTCCTTAACAAAGAAACCACTTCAGCATAGAAATTACTCAAATTAGGATATAGAAGTAGAATTAACCTATGGATAACAGCTTCCTAAACTGTGTCGTGGCTTCCAACTGTGAGGCAGGATCATCAGAACACACCCCTTGTACCATCAAAGGAATACTTTCCAACTGTTAGAAATCATCAAGAATACCATGTTCAGGATCCAAATAATGAAAAGCCTAAAACGCGGAAGACCAGAACCCCAACAAAATCCCTCCCTACACTTTCTGAACATTCGAGCAGGGTTTGAAGTTTAGATATCTTAACTTCAAAAACAGTATATGAATGACATTTGACCTTTTCCATCCCCTCAATGATGAAAGAGATGAGATCTAAAATGCTAAATCTTTTTCCTTAATTACACCCATTTTATTAGCAACAAAACCAAATAGCCAATCATTATTGGTAGAAAACAATCCTACACATGCTTCACTGAAAAGCTACTAGATCATAGAACATGAGAATACTATCATCCTAAATCCTAAATCTACAACCTCCGACACCCTCTTTCCCCTACTTCAAGCATGCATGAAAATAAATAACCCAAATCTCCATGAATCTATTCATTTCTTTCTGATCTTAAGAATAAAAAATTATAATCGAATAACAGCAATAATATCTGACAAGAGTAGCATTACAATAAACTCAGCTGAATCAAGATCTGAACTTTAACCATCAAAAAACTAAATGCATCAATCAAAAACTCAAACAAATCAGAACGAGATAGTTAAAAAAACATAAACAATAGAAAAAGTACCTTTTTCTCAACAGCGGCGGCATTTTGGGTGGTATCGACCAAGGGCGGCTGAGACTGAAGCAGAAGGCCTTCTCTCCTCTTTTTAAGGAGATTGTCTTCGCGCTTGTTCTTCCGGATCTCAACCAAATTGTCCTCTCTCCTCCTCCTGGCCTCCTCCGCATCCACACCCGTTTTGTAACTCTTCTTCCTCACCTCAGTTCGGGTACCCGGTCGAAGCGACATTCTCTTCTTCTGAATGCTTCCCTTTCTGTACCTCTGTTTGTAGAAATGACACTGTAAACGAAATGGAAGAGAGATCGTCGAAGGTGGGTAACCGGTGGAGCCGCGTAGCGCAGAGACTAGAAAGGTTGTGAAATGATAAATGGTTTTTTATTATTATTTTATTTATTTATAATATCAGTACTTAAATCTTTATTTTTACTTAAAGAATCTAATTTTCGTTAATTATGAGATGTGATATGGCGGTGACCAATAAAAATAAAGTACATTTAATGATCAACAGATAATCTTTTAATAAAAGTACTTGCGGCGAGTGAATTAGGCACTATTTTCCGTAGTAGATAGGAGTGTTCATTCCTTGGTATTTGATTTTTTGGTACTTGATTTTCAGGTATTAGATTTAGCCCGCTCTCAGCCCGTAATTATTAGGTATCCGCTAATTGAGAACCCATAAAACCTGGATACTCGATTCACAATTTATTTATTTATTTTTAAATTTAAAATTTTAAAAAAAATCGACCCATAAATTTAAGGGTAAACTAAATGGATGATCACATAATTATTGGGTCCAACTTATTTTGACCACCAAATTAAAAAAAATTGAAAATTTGACCACCAAACTATTTAATTGGTTAAATATAATTACACATTTAGTCTCTATTAATTACATATTATATCAATTTGGTTAAAGGGAAATTAAAGATATAGGAGTGTACTTAGCTTGGGTTAAACTTGGGATCTCCGGAGTAAAAAACCAAGCCATTACCACCGCATCATCCTATTCATATTGATACAAATTGCACCATTTTATATATACGTGATTCTCTTCCTAGCACCAATCCTTCCTCGCACCAAATCATCATCCCTGTTTTCTCCAAGCTTTCAAAAATATTAACAAGTTAACCTTTTTATTTAAACTTTATCAGAATATGGTCCTCGTGTTTTTTAAAACTAATAAGTTAATTCAGTTTATGGGTAACCTTGTGAACTTAAAATAGTGTAATTTTTGTTAATTGCTTATACATAAATGGTTATACTGTTGATTTTCAGACCTATAGTTTAACAGCAAAAATTAATATTGTAACTCGATTGGATTAACTTGTCAATATTAATGAAGTATGGAAATAAAATTGATGATTAGACCAAGTATAGGAGTGGGGTGAAATTGGATATGTGATGAGTTAAGGAATACCAAAAGTGAAAGTAGGCAGCAAACCAAGTTTTAAATCGAAGAGATAAAATGGGAAGGAATAAAATCACAATGATTAAAGCTGATATTTATTTCCCCCGCAAATGTAGGAAAGTTTTGACAGCCACATTACCACGAATTTAAGAATCTTGCAACGTAAAGAAGCAGGCAACAAGGAGGAGAACCCAAAATCAGCAGCAAGCAGCTGATGTTGATTGCCACGCTACACACGAACAAGATGTTCATATATTTCTGGTTTGAAAGCTCGGAGAGAACAGGGGTGGTGATTTGATGCGAGGAAGAAGAGCATATATAGTGTAGTTTTATATCAATATGTATATGTTGGTGCAGTGGTAATGACTTGGACTTTTACCATGAAAATTCAACTCTCGCCAAGCATACTCCTATCTCTTTATTTTTCTCTTTAATCACGTGGTGACAAGTGTCACCACCTGATTGGAGTTAAATTAAAAATAAGAATAAATTTATCTAATCAGGTGGTGACACATATCGTCGTCCGATTAGTTGATTAATTTTATTTAATTAAATTCAAGTTATGACCAAATTGATATAATATGTAACTAACAGTGACCAAATGTGTAATTATACAAATTTTCTTTAACTGTCACATCACTTTTCCGTTAGATTTTAATAACTGATGGTCAAAATATAACCAATTTAATAGTTCGGTGGTCAAATTTTCATTTTTTTTGTTGGATGGTCAAATTAAGTCGGACCAAATAGTTGAGTGATCACCCAAGTAGTTTACCCTAAAATTTAAAAGTTCACAATACATAATTCAAGTACAAAAATTATTGAGTTGAAGTTAGTTTTAAGATAGAGATATATATATGTGTTAAAGTTTATCACTAAAAAGACATTAAAATATTAATCTTATTTTTTCTTTCGAATCTTATATTAATAAATTAATACAAATACTTTTATAAAATTTAAAACTTAAAAGTATATAATACAAACATTAAAAGAATTTAAAGATTAAAATTTAATTTTAAGGTAAAAATATTAACAACTTAAAATAAAAATATAATTTAAAACTAAAAAATATATAATCAATTATAAAAAAAATCAGCCCAAACCCAGCCTAATTACCTAACTCCCCGATTTTTTTTTTTCAGATCAGGTAACTTTTTTAAAGTTCAAATCCTCGGATCGACGGACTAAGTGTTTTAAACACCCTAGCGGTGGATACTTGGCTCAACCAAAAAAAAATCTAAACTTTCATTTATAGACCAATGAATAATTAATTAAAAATTAAGTAGTTTTGAGACTTACTTAATGCAAATGGCCAATGGACCGAGGTTTTTTAGTACCCAAAACTTTGTCTTCCCCTCGAAATAACCCTACAATTTGTTCGCAGCTAAACTAAAAATCTAGCCATGGCATTGATGCAAGGTCCTAACAGCACAAAGGCAATTCCTTTTTTAAATCCATATGGGCTCTCGAGGTTCTTCTCCAAGTCATGTTCATTTGTGGGTAAGGCCTTCTCTTTCCTTCTTGAGCAATAGCAAGAGCATTAAAGACGAGATATTTCCATTGTTCTTTTGGTTTATGGGAAACCAGTAGGATTTTATTTGTGTTAGTTCTGTTGGTTGTGCTTCTTTAACTGTTCAGGGGAAGTTTATATTTCTCAGGCTTCTAGTATTGCTCGGAATAATGAGGATTTTAGGAAAAAAGTTTGGATCTTTTTCACCAGTTCAGTGAACTTGGATGAAAGAGTGGACTTTTCTATACGTGTTATTAGATCATTAGGATTCTCGAGAATTATCTTTTAGAATAGCTACATAGACTTAACATGAAGTTGGTCCTTTTTCCTGTCTACAAGCCAAGCTGGTACCGTAAGGAGATTTTATTTTCCCAAAAGTAATTATGTTGTAAATGTCATACCTTTTGGATAATTGTAATCCCAAATTGGTGAAAAATGAATTTGAGAAGTCATCTTGTTATTTTTGCAGTGAAGGTTGGAATACCCGAATTTGGTCGAAACTCATGTAGGAAAGCTGGAATCTGAGATTGGTGGCTTTCAGAAACTGCTTGTCACCCGCTCTCTTCAGCTCAAGAAAATTGGGATTCCTTGCAAACATGTAACAACCCCCCCCCCCCCACACACACACACTTTAAAACACAAATTTTGTTTAATATGTATGCTTATATTGAGCAATTGCATACTTTTCTGTGCATACTAATTTCTTCTAATGCTCCCATGATGCTCCCCCTAGTTTCGGATATAAAATCCTAGCTTGTTGCTTATCGAACTGGAATTGCAGCCTGCTAAACTATCACTATTCTGTTCTTTTATGACCTTAGTCTAAACCTGTGTGTTTTTTATAGGTATTTTTGCTTAATATAGTAAACTAGTTTGAGACTTTGAGTAGTTCATCAGCCTGTGCCACGTAGGATCTTCCAAAGCTCAAGCTTCTGGATATGGTAGCTAAAAAATAGTTTGGACGAGCTGGATAGAATAGAATGGAAATTATAATTGATAGAATGGCTTTAGTTTAGGCTTTGCTTGGTATGAAGGAAGGAAATGGTATGAAGGAAGGAAATGAGTGAGGAGTGGGAATTAGTTAATCAAATGGTTAAGATTCGTAACTGCGCTTCTACTTTGCAGCTTAACCATTAGATTAACAAGTTTTCCGTTCTTCATACCAAGCAAAGCCTGAAAGTGTAGAGAAAATGCTTATTGTGTTAGCTTTATGGAATGCAATGTGCTGGTTTGTCATCAACCAGATGGGCTAGAACCTGCAGCTATGATTACTAAATTATCTGATCCGTATACAAAGGGTAGGATGTTGGCATAGATTCTCGATATCTGCCGAGTTGAATCATCTTTAAGTGCAATTTTAATGCTATTGCGGTAGTGTTGACATTGATGCTGAACAACATTTGATACCCTCAACAATCTTGTTATCCTATGAAAGTGTTCTGCTTTTGGGGTTATAAAAAGATTTGATATTCAAGTAAATGTATTTGTAGATTCGACTAGGATCGAGTTAGTGCTCATGGCTTTTTTTTTTAATTTCTTGCAGAGAAAGCTGATATTGAAATACACAAACAGATATAGGTTGGGTTTGTGGAAGCCGAAAGTAGGTTGGGTTTGTAGAAGCCGAAAGCTGAACCCGTGCCCTTTAAGACTTTATCAACCAGTCTAATTCTTTGGTTTCTATGCTAAGATATTACTGTTACAGCCCTTTCTTTTTTCCTTTCTGCCTTGAGATGGAGTACTGAAAACTAGGGTTCCAAACAAATTTCTGAAAATGTAATTGCAGTTTGCAACTGTAGTCATCCGAGAACTTTATGGACTTTATCGTATCGGTACCCAGAACCACGACCCCGTATGTACCATTGCCAAAAATGTTCATCCTTCCATAACTAAGCAGTAAAGATACCTAGACAATATAAATAATTAGAGTGAAGGAACTATATCTGTAGGTAACTTTGCAGTAAATGAGCACTCGCAGATAAGATTAGGGGTGTTTAATTGGTCGGTTCACCCCTAATTGGTTAGTTCGGTTAATTGACCAAACCAAATAGTTAAAACTCATTAACTGAATTTTTTTGTTAATTGAACTGAATTTTTTAATTAGGTCGATTTTAAAAATTAACCGAAATTTGTTATAGTTTTTGGATAAAGTACACAAAAGGTCAATAAACTATGCTAAGATGATCTTTTTAGTCATTGAACTTTCAAAAATTACAAAACAATCATTAAATTTATAAAACTATTATAAAATGGTCATTGCAGTTATAAATTAATGATAAATTTTGAAAAGTTTAATGTTCGTTTTATAATTATTACTACACTTAATGATAATTTTGTTATAATTTGATAAAGTTTAATGATCATTTTATAACATATGAAAATTTCAATGATTATCTTATAACTTTTAAAAGTTCAGTTATAAAAAATATATATGTAATATATAATATTTAATATATAATAATTTTAGTTAATTAATCGATTTTAAACTGAATTAATCGATTATTGAAGTTTGAAAATGGTCTTAACTGATAACTGAACAAACCGATTTTGAAAATGGTCTTAATAAAAAAAATCATGGTTCGTTCAATTAAAACCGAAGTTTGAACACCCTTGAATAAGCTAAATAAATGACCCATATAATATGTTGGGCTTTATCCGATCCCAACATACTAAATCCACCAAACTCAGGAAATCAAGCAGCTTGGCCACGACTTTCATTTATTTTACTTATACTTGCACATAGGGGTGATAATGAGCCTGACCGGCTGGTAAGTAATTCGAGCTTAGCTCTATTAAAGCTTGGTTAAAGTTTGGGCTCGTGCTCGGCTTAAGATCTTAGCAAGCAATAAAATAAATTAAGGAAAATTAACTAAAATAAATTAGACATTCTTTTCTCTTTTCCCGATATTGAATTTTGTTTTAATGTTAGTTATGAAAGAGGTTTTTAATGAGGCCTCATCTTTTATAAAAAAAAAAAACTATAGTAAAATTGTCCGTTTTGAGCCGAGCTTGAGCCTAAAATTTCGAACTCGACGAGCCTCGAGCTACCGAGCACAATAATATTATTTTTGAGTCGTGCCTCAACTTAACCAGGCTCATGCTCGACTTGTTATCACCCCTAGTTGCACCAAACAAACACAACGCAACAGCCAGCAGCACCGCCCCTTTTAATTCCACATGTGCCCAAACTGCTAGGGTACCCCACCCCCTCCTCCTTTGTTTGACATACCTTTTGTCCTCTTCCTTCCCCCTCTTTGTTTCCTCTTTTATGGCCCCAACCCCCTCTTTGTTGGGGACCCCCTGCCCTAATCCTTGTCACGGTTGGTCCCTTCTGAGTTTTGACAACTCAAAGGCGATTCCTTGTTCCCTCCATCTTTCTTTATTACAACTCCTTCCTCACTATTAAGTCAAGACATAAGCAAGGAATTCCAATATTTGATGAAGTTATGTTTAAAGGCTATTAATCCAACCCCAAAACATACTATTTGTTTTAAAGAATAATTATCGAAACCCAACAAATAATTATAATAAAAAAAGTAAATGATATTTATTTTAAGAGACTTGAATTTAAACGTTTTGTCTGCAAGATGTACATAGAAAAACTTAATTATGCAACGCCCATACTATATTATGAGAATTTAATTTATATGCAGCCGTAGCCATTCATATGGAGAATAATGCAATGGGAGAAGGAGAATATACGGTGGTTGATCCAATGAAAAGAGGTAGACAGCATATAAATTTGGTTTGCTGACATCCCCATAGGTGACGCATGGCACAACCATTCGTCGCCATCAGGGTACCACGCCAAGATAGTGAGATGTGGCATGCCACGCTGGAAGGACATAGGTGTCAAAAACTTATTAATAAGAAAGGAAAACAAGTCGAGATAATGAAAGTTCTTTGCCCACATCCTGCTCACCTGACCTCCGTCTGCCCTTTGTTGCTTTCTTTGTTTCTTTTATAGCTCCATCATTTATTCATCCATCCATATCTACACGCACACATACCTATATATAGGTAAAATCACTAATATTCTACTCAATCAATAATTGATCCGAATTAAATATTATATAGGTTTATTATAAAAGCAACCTTTTTTATTTAATTTATTTTATTCATAATATTAATATTCAAATTTTTTATTTTTTAAAAATTTAATAAATCATCTCACTAGACCAATTGATGGTTAATATATATATATATATATATATTAACACATATGAATAACAACATTTTCAAGTCAAGAGCCTTAATTCTTATAATAAAATAATTTATTATCAAGTCTCCGGTTCATATTAGTTTCATATTTATTTATTAAATAATTTTTATTTGTGTTTCTTATTTAAAAAAAAGCACCTTAATTTTGACGTTCTTTTAAGTAAGAGAATAGAATTTAGTTATGGTAGAATTTTGATGAGATTGATAACATCGAACATTGATTCCAACTTGATATTGGAATTCAATGGGGGTAGATGTCATTGGTGAGGGGAGACTTGAAAGGTGTATGGTACGATGTGGTTTAAATTTAGATGTACATGGTAGCACGAGGCAAATAAATATTGGCATTTAATTTGATCACCAAGATGAAGTAACAAAATAGAAGTTCATAAATACCAACAAATATTGGACGTAATGATAAGGTACGTTGTACTTCCAAAAAAAAATCAGATTCGAATTTTAGAGACAACTATATTAAGAGGGAAAGTCATGAATCTCGACCAATAAATTGAAGTTATTTTGTTAGTGTATTTTGTTCAAATTGAGCATGACTCAACAAAGGTAGATTCGTTGGTTGATATGAACTGCGTAAGGAAAATTTCTTATATTCTTATTTACGTTTTGATTTTTCAAATGCAGCATAACTTAAAAGCGAAGAGCATATAAATAAATGAATAAACAAACAAACAAAAGGCAGTTTTATCTTTAAGATAATGTCTCTTGTCGCATAAGGTTCAATGTGTTTTCTTCTCTTTGTAGTTGATTTAAAAGTAAAAGAATAATTCTCGATTGAGTATAGTTCGATCAGTATTGTCGTTAATATAATATATAGAAAAAAATATAAAACTGAACATGCTTAAGTGTTTAATATAAGACCAAGACATTGTAGTCCTTTCAATTTTGATTCATAATAAATTAGGGTTTAAATTTGATACACAGACTGTGTAAAATAAATTTTATACAAGACTGTCTATTTCTATTATAAATCAAAATTAAACCTAAACCCTAAAAAATTAAACCCTAAACCTTAAACCCTAAATTCTAAACACTAACTTAAATTCTAAACCCTACAACCCAAACCCCTAAATTCTAAACCCTTAACTAAACTCTTAACCCTTAAAACTAAAAAGTCTTGTATTGAAGTTTTTCTCGATAAATTAATAATAATAGTAATAATGTTATAAAATTTGCAAAATGGGGCTTCTCATGACCAGCATCCCACATGTCCCAATCCCAAAACCAGACAGCTTGGCTTTCATGTTACCACACGTGTTAGCCCTTAAATGTGAAAAAGATGTTCCTCTCCCCATTTTGGTGGGGGTAGTAATAGCAATACTACCACCCTAAACTTATTCCATTTCAAATTTCATCCCATAGTGATAAAAAAAAACACGTTATAGTCTCAATAAAAATTGCAACATAATTAAATAGGATGATCATCCTAAATATGAACGATAAAACACACACGACAAATATATATAAAAAATCATTTTCATCCAACAAATAGGAATCTTCTAACTTTTTTGGTGCCTCTATTTATGCCCCACGCTAAAAATTAAGTTTAGGGTTTAGAATTTAAGGTTAGGGTTTATAGAATTGGTGATAGGATGTATTCTTTAGGGTGTTGGGTGTAGGGTTTAGGACCTATAATTTAGGGTTAGGGCTTAAAATTTATTTTTTAGCATTTTTTAATGTTGAGCGTTTTGACAAATTCAATTCAAAAAGCTTGATAATGGGTAAAGTACACAAGTGGTCACTAAACGATCCCTATAAATACAAAAATGGTCTCCAAACTTTCAAAAATTACATTATGGTCATTAAACTTCAGTTTTTGTTACAAAATTGTCACTAGGTGGTTAACTGGGAGACGTGACAGTTACTAAAATTTGTATAATAATATATTTAATACTCAATATTTACACATTCAATCAATTTAGACATCAATAATGAGGGTTAAATTAAGATTAAATTAATTAAATGTGTCAATATAGAGGATTAAATGTTATATTATTCAAATTTATGTAACTGTCACGTCAATCAATTAACGACAATTAGCAGCTCAATGACCATTTTATAACAAAAAACTAAAGTTTAATGCTCATTATGTCATATTTGAAAGTTTGATGACCATTTTGTAGTTTTAGAGATAGTTTAGTAACCATTTGTGTACTTTACCCTTTCCTTTTCTTTTCTTTTCTTTTCTTTTCTTTTTCTAGCTTTTGAGAATTTTCCCTTTTTCATAAATGGGCATGTGATTTTAAGGGGTTAAAAGAGGAGAGGGGGCACATGCAAGCCATTTGAAGGGTGGGTGCCCTTCAAAATGTAGGGCCACGGAGGCACATGTTCTGCGACTGCCAAGGGCTACTTAATCAAGGGCACATGTTGTGACTTGTGAGGCTGTTTTGCTCATAAAACACCTCCCATTTCTTTAGTCAAAAAAAAAAAAACACCTCCCATTTCGCCTATCCTATATATACACAAATCTATTGCAATATCAAAATTTTAAATAGTATTAGTGTATTCATACCCATCAAATTATCGACTTATCTGAATTTGAAATTATTACTAATTTAGGGTTTATATCTTACAAATATCTCTCACATTTTTTTTACAGAAAACATCTCACATTTAAACTTGTACATACATGTAATTTTAATAAAAAAAAATCTTTTACATACATGTGACAATCTTTGTGGCAAACTGGATTATTGGACTGACCCTTTTGCCGACACAATTTTGATGCTTATTTGGTTCCGCTCCAACTAATTAAACCAACAAAATGAGTGCCAAAGAAGTGGTTAGTTAGGCTTGTAGGAGTTTATATAAATTTGAAAAAGACTTGCATTTTGTTTCACTTAATATTAAGTAAAATAATGAAAATTCCAAATATTGTAGCATATATATACTTATAAATTTATAATTTAGTTAAGTTGTCGATATCTCAGTTAAAATAATATTAAAAATATATTATTTTATTCGAATATAAAGTAATATTTATATCAATCTTGAAATTGATCCTGTAACGATCTTACCCCTTTAAACATTTTAAAATTATGTTTTCGTTATTTGCATTATCCATCTAACCCTTCTTTTAATATTAAACTAAAATTAGTACTACTAAACAAAAGCCTTGGAATAAAGCAACACTAAACTTTACTTTAAAGCCTTAACATTATTATTCCACCAAAAACCAAAGATTAGCAGGCAATGGTGTGTTCTATTTTATTAATCAATTAATTAGTATGATTATTAAATGATGCTTTGCTTAGCTTAACAAACCAATAATAATACTACTACTAATAAATAAATAAATAAATAAAATGAAAATTAGGTGGAGCTAAAAAAAGAGAGGAAAAGTCATGTATACACAATAAAATACAGGAATTTAAAAATCTCACTGGAAAAACAGTTTCCAAAAAATAATAATAAATCATAATTAACACCTTTTCAAGAGTTGACATTAGAGTTAGACGCAAGCCGATCAGCCGGCGGCTGCGGTCCGCCGCCGGCGAGGAACTCGGTGATAGCCGTCATGGCCCGAACTTGCATCTCAAGCGCCGCTATGTAATCGCTAGTTTCCTCTATAAGGTTCGTGAACGATAGTTTCCGGCAACCGGGAACGAGACGTCCCAAGACCTTCAACTTCCTCTGAACGGCAGACGTTTTCCTCTTCTCCCTGTTAATCGCCGGCTTACTCAACCTGGTATTGGCGGCAACCTTTGCTTTCTTATGTTTTGTCATCTTGCGAGCGGTGAGGATCGCTCTGCTCCAACGCGTGGTTCCCTTGGCCAGAACGGCGAGGACTCTGTACGCCGTCTCGTGGACTTCCTTGGCCGGAGAGGAGGAAGCGGTGGTCCTCCGAGAACGATGGAGGGCCTGGATGAGCTTGGAGGAGTAGATGTGCTGCTCGCGTTGCGTTCGCCACCGCTTAATACTTTGGTTACGTTGATGCGAATGAGAGGAAGCAAGGTTTTGGTGTGTGATCCTTCGTTTCCTCCTTTTGAACTCGGGGCAGGTGTCGGGTGCGGGTTCGAGGTTTGGTATGAAAGAAGCCATGGAAAGTTGGGAATAATTGCAGAAAGGAGTGGGAAAATACTAATGGAGAGGAAAAGAAACTCAAGGTTTTAGAATGATATCGGTTCAGGGTGGTGTTATGGTTTGAGATTTGAGCTTGAGAATGAGAGGCTTGGAATGACCTTATAAAAGCGATTCACACAACAACAAAAACAAAAACGCACACGCGGGTTCCAGGTGAGGGGCTATCTTGCTTCCTTGTTTTTATTTAAGGGTAAAGTACACAAATGGTCACTAAACCATCTTTAAAAGTATAAAATGGTCATCAAACTTTCAAATGTTATATAATAGGTATTAAACTTTAGTTTTTGTTACAAAATGGTCACTGAGCCGTTAACTGTCGTTAATTGGGTGACGTGACAGTTACAGAAATTTGAATAATATAACATTTAATCCTCCATATTGACACATTTAATCAATTTATTTTAATTTAACTCTCATTATTGATGTCTAAATTGATTGAATGTGTAAAAATTGAGGATTAAATATGTTATTATACGAATTTTCGTAACTCTCACGTCTCCCAGTTAACGTCCGTTAACGACCCAATGACCATTTTGTAATAAAAACTAATGTTTAATGACTATTATATAATTTTTGAAAGTTTAATGACTATTTTGTATTTTTAGAGATAATTTAGTGACCATTTGTGTACTTTACCCTTTATTTAATACAATATTATAAAATTTAACCACTAGAAAAATGTCGAAACTATAATATCCAAAATATTTTTTTTCGAAACGTTTTCCCCTAAAAAAACACAAAATTTTAATGTTTTTCCATCATACTGGTAAAATAATTCAGCCATCTACTTATTGCATGACATGTGGTATTTTTATTAATTTTTATTTAATTTTTTCAGAAAATCATTAACTTTCCCCCCAAAACACAGAATTTTAATGTTTTTCGAAACTTAAATCTCCCTTCTATCGTAATTTCAGCAGTGAGGTATCTTCCTTTCTCGCAATATCGTAAGGCTTGATTCGTCGTCTTTTTACCGTCGTTTATCGTTCGATTAAAGACTTCATATTCCACGCTTGTGGTTCGTCTGGTCACTCGTTTGTCAATGTCTGACAACGTAAAATTGTGGTTACTCGATGTGGGGGTTAGTTGGCGAAAGAAGAAGTAGTTGGTGGTGGTTGAAATGATGACCGGAAAAAAATTACATAAATATATCGCGTATCACATTTTAATTGGATAGCGAAAATATTTTAACATCTCTCACAAAAAAATCTTAAAATATTTACGAAAAAATGTTAAACATTTATTTCAAAAATACTTTTTGATGGTTAAGCCAATATATAATCTTGCTTGTGACTATTAGAGATAAAACTCGGCAACAATAGTCTTTTGGATAATTTTTTTTTGGGGGTAAATTTTATAAAAACAAAATAGAACCACGAAACATTATCAAATTATTGGTTTGAACGAATAAATATTTACTTATGTATAATTATTTTTTAAATATATCCGTATTCGGACCATATTCGTTAAAAGATTAATCGTGTTCATGTTATTTATTTAAAATTATATATGGCTCGAAATTGTTCGTAAGCAATACATAAATGGTAAGGGTAAAGGATGAGTTAACTGGTCAACCTCAACAATTAAATAAATTAATATGGGATTGAAACTGTAGTAGGAATACACACCTTCACCCACTCAATAATTTGCTTACGAATTTAAGACCAAAAGGAAGTTCAACATTTTTGTTTATCTTACATCTAAAGTCTAAACACATGTATGTTATTGTTACCTACTTTAGCTAAGCACCAAAGTCCTTTCAAAACATACCTACAAGGACGACTTCATTTCCCAATTTAATTATATTTATGTTTAATTCCAACAACAACCGTCTAATTAACTCTGCATTATTAATCCACATAATTATATCTTTAAATAAAATAAAAATAAATCTAAATGAAAACGCGTAAATATTATAACTTAAATCATAATAAATCTAAGAAAATATAGATATGATGTTGACAAGAAAAATCTCAAAATTTTCGGACGTATTAACCTAAACGGGGACAGTCAAGGTTGAATCATCAGGGGGCAAGATGTTTAACTTTGGAATAATATGGATATTAAAAAGTAATTAAACCATAGAAAATTAGAGTATATAGGATTTAGTTTCACTAATTTTAAAATTAAAAAGTCTCAAAAACAATTGAGGTTTTGAACACGTGCGAGATACTACAAATTACATCAGTCAATTCAATACTACAATAGCCTAAATATGAGAGGAAAAAATATATTTTATTCATTAGAAATAATAATACGTAGAGTGAGTAAAATTTGACTTGAAAAATTAAATTATTTGACTTAAATTGTAATTTCATAAACTCGACTCGAAAAAATTTAACTAAATTTTGAGTTATAAAATGAAATTTTGAGTAATTAAAAAAATTAGTAATTAGTGGACCGATTTTTAAGTTCGAGTCAAGCCCCTCAACCCAGTCAGATATATATGTCTATCGCATATGTAGAAATATGAAAAATATATGTATATAGTATATGGTTAAAGAAAACATTTTAAATTATAACCAATTAATACCATAACATCATAAAATGTTTATAATTAAATTTGAACAAAAACTCGAAAACTCGACTCAAATTTTATAAACTCAACTTAAAAATTCTCAAATAAAATTTGAGTTATAAAGTAAGACTCGTCAACTCAAATTGATCGAATATTCACTCCTAATAATAGTTATTAGGTTTAAGATAGAATGCTATTTCAATCATATTATTGGCTTTCGTTTTGGGATTTATATTCAATATATAGACAATAAAAATAAAAAAAATTTCACGAGTGTTTTAGTTTTAGAGTTTAGGGTTTAGAGATTAAGGGTTTATGTTTAGTGATTTAGAATTGATGGTTAGAATTCAAGGTTTAGAAGTTGTATTTTAAAGTTTAGGATGATATGGCTAGAGAAACAAGTTTTAACCTATAAATATTAAATTTTAACCAAAATCTTAAATTTTAAGCAAATATCATCAACTCTAAACCACTAAACTTAAACCCTTAACATATAAATCTTAAAATTAAAACGTTCGTAGAATTTTTTTTATTTTTACTACATGTGTATAGAATTATTACCGTTTATTTTGTGTGTGGGTCAAATGCAATTTGTTTTTATTCTCGGTAATTTTTTGTGTGGGTCAAATGCAATTTTTTGTGTGGTTGTTTTCATGCCACTTCATTTTTTTTCTTCCCCTGCTTGGCAAGATCATTTTGTTAATCAAGTAATTAAAAAACGAGGTGTCTGTTAATTGATGTTTTTCCTAGTACTAAGTCGGTTTTCAGTAAAAAAAAAAGTGAAAAATAGTATTTTTGGTTTTAAAATAGGCTTAACTATCAAATAAGTGCTTAATTTATAATTTTTTTTCAGTGCATGAATTATATTTTGGGTCAAATAAGTGCCTAATGTTTTATTTCGTGATCCATTTAAGATTTTTCTGTCAATGACTGTTAAAAACAATTTGTCATCTAATCAAAACATGACATATGACCTATTTTTTTATTTTTTGAATTTCTTTAGAAATCTGAATTTTTTAAAAATCCTTAAGTTTTAATTTCTTTTCAATCAAACCCTCAAATCACATCTCCCTCACCGTCTGACATCCCCCACGTTAGTGGCTCACCGTTCACCTCCCAAGTGTCGGCTACCTCATCGTTTGACATTCTCACACTCTAGTCGTCCATCGGAACCCAATCAACCTCTTTTTTTCTTTATTGTTGGGTGTTTCTCGACGGTGAAATCGGTGGTTCATTCGTCAATTTTTGACGATGAGATGATGGGACTTTCAGTTGAGAGGGTCCGATGAAGACAAGGGTTGCCAGTGGTGGTTGAATCGGTGGTCGGAGTGGAGGAATTTAGGGACTTAAGGTTGGGTTGGGTTTTTTAGTGAAATTAAAGATTGCTGGGTTAATTAATATATTTTATTATTTTATTTTTCTATTTTTTAGATTTTAATTTCAGAAAATGGTAAGCCATGCCACGTGTTCGAATTTCATTGGATAACGAAAAAAATAACGTCTGTCGCGAAAAAACATTAAATGGGTCACGGAATAAAACGTTAGGTACCTATTTGGCCCAAAATATAGTTCATGCACCCATCTAAAAAATGTATAGTTTAAGGACTTATTTGTCGATTAAGCCTTTAAAATACCAACTTGGTTAGAATGGGCATATTCGTAGGTTTGGTTTGATTGTGGATGGTCAATTTGTGTGTTTGACCACTTATAATTAATTTTGATGCATGAACCAATTAACTTTAATACATGCACCTACAAAATTAATTTTGATTCATTGCACAATCCACATACATGTATATTGAATTTTGATTAAAGAAACCATGCACAAAATGTAAAACATTTTCTAAATTAATAAAATATTCATTTCTAGGTAAACTACTAACCTCAATAAAATTATAATTTTATCTAGTCTTAAAGACATTATTTTATAGAGTTTTTACTGTAATACCTAACCACATGATTTTATTTCGAGGGGAAGTAGTAGTAATAAGTTGCGGGAGGTTGGTGCTTCTGGCTGGTGTAATAATAATATCTGAGAACAACTTAATTGTGGAATAAAAACTAGAGTTTAACAGTGTTGTGGTTTAGGGATGGACATTTAACTCAGACTCAATGAGTTTTGACTCGATTTAATTCTTTTAAGTCAGTTTTTTAAAGAAAATTTTAGGTTCGAGTAGGATTTTTTGAGGACATAATCGGGTCGAATTCGAGTTTAAGATGAGAAATACCTAACCTGACTAACTAGAAATAATAATTTAATTTTATTCAAAATATTTAGGTATAATTGCTATAATTTCTATTTCTTTGTCTATTTTTTCAATTATCTTCTTATTTTGTCTAAGAAAATAAAATAATTATTATAATATTCACTCTCTATTTGTATACTTTCAATTAATTCCATATTTTATCGAATAAAAATAAAAAAATATTTGTCGGGCCGGGTCGGGTATCACATCATAAAATATCAAGCCGCATCACGTTCGGTAAAAGTATTAAAATTTTAAATCAGGTTCGAGTTGGCCAAAAATCCTACCATACCATCCCTAATTATATTGCATTAATTAAAATAAAGAAACTGACGAGCAAGTTAAATTGTTTGACCGTAAGTGAGAAGAACAGGTTTGTCTAAAATGAAACCCTTAAAATAAGGCTAAAAGACGACCATTATATATATATGAGCCGTTGGATTAAGCTGAAATTATAATAGGCGTTGGATTTTAAAAAAGAAAGAAAGAAAAGGTAAAAAAGAACCCGGTTGCCTTTGAAATACTCCTAAAACACCCAAGCAGCCGTCGTTGCAAAATGTCACCGTTGATGCTCCGTCTGCCGTCGTTTCCGTAATCAACATCGCCGGACGACGTCTCTTCTCTCACTTTCTCTTTATATCCGATTACTCTTCTCGAAAACCACCTCCAAAAGCTCTGAAATCTCAGATGAAAACCAGAATTTAGATCGTTCGATCCACCCTCGTTAGCCATCCGATGAGGCTCTGTTCAAGATATATGGTTCCCCTCGTACCGTTGAAGGTTTCCACCGTTGGGATCACTCGTCCGACTACCGGACCACCGACGCCGAAAAGGAAAGGTAAATCTCTCACCCTTTTTAAGTTTCAGTTTCTTTGGGTTTGACTGATTGCTAAATGTTGACGTTTAGGGGTAGTTCGACGATGGCTAGGGTTGAGCAGTTGAAGGGTGGTGATGAGTGTGTAAAGTGATTCCTGAAAACTCCATTTCTCTTTTTCTCTTGAAGCTTTGAACGGGAAGGTGATTATCCAATTTGACAGTAATAGAGTAGGTACGGGTACAAACTAAGAAGGTGATTATCTAATGAATAAATCTAAATGCAGATCCAGCTGAAACTAAGATGATTATCTAATTTGACGTTTATGATTCTTTGGCTTCAATTTTATAATGTGATTATCTAATTTGATTTTAATCTGTTCAAACAAAAATCAAAGATGGAGGTTGCCTTTCGTTTTATCTAATGAATAAATCTAAATGCATACCCAGCTGAAACTAAGAAGCTATTGGACAAACTTGTTTTAAAGCTTAATGGTGGCTTGGGGACAACTATGGGATGCACTGGTCCTAAGTATGCTCTTGTCTTCCTAATCATTCTCTAGTAATTATTTTTATGTTTTGCATTGCTTAGTAACAAAAATATCTAATTGTTCATTTGTTTGATTTTTCTATAACAGATCTGTCATTGAAGTCCGCAGTGGGTTCACATTTCTTGATCTAATTGTTGCTCAGATTCAGGTTATAAAATTTCTTTATAAGTTATTGATTTTTGTTTGGCTTATGTTATAAGATGCAGCTCATTTAGCAACTGTCTTTTTCTTTGGTTTGATCAGAATCTTAATACGAAATATGGATATAACGATCCATTGGTGCTGATGAACTCATTCAACACCCATGATGACACAATGAAGGTCTCTTTCTGGATCTATATTTTTATTTTCATTAGCATTGAATCTAATTTTCATATAATTCTTGTTCAATGCAGATTGTTGAATTGTACTCCAATACAAACGTTAAAGTTCATATCTTTAATCAAGTTGAGATATTGAACTTGACGTTCTCAAGATTCAATTTAGACTCAACAACATAAAACAAAGATCCATTCTTATATTTTATTATCTCTGATTTCTCCCCTCATTTTTTGGATTTGCGTTGAGCCAATATCTTCGCCTGGTTGCAGAAGATTTTACACTATTCCCTTACAAAGACGAGCCCGAAAAGGATGGATGGTAGATTTTTTTCTCTCTATTTGCTACTTTTTTGCTTAATCTAGTCACTCCATTAGGTAAGGATGCACGTCAATATTAATGATAAACTACAGCTAAAGATGAACATTAACTTAAAGACCTATTTTTTTCCTTTAATCTACTGCTCTCGTTTTATATGCCTTCATCATCAGTTGTGAATACTATTTTTGAGTTGCTTAGCTTCATCTGAATTTATCATTTGCTTTCCATTTTGTAAGAACATTTTGATGTTTTGAAGTGATTTTAAAAAGGGAAGGATGTATCATAAAGGAAAAGTGGTTAGTTTGAATTCAAGAAAGTATAGGGAATTCATGTGACATTAACATTTAAAGTTTTAGAATTTTCTTACAGTATTCATATCTGAGCTAGAACCCATGCCTAAGAAAAGTGTTAATTGTGTTTGTTGTTTACAAAACTCAGCTATGAGTTCATGTATAAATTTTTTAGATGATGTATGTTTCTTTGTTTAACATATTCACAAGACAGTTGAAGAGGGTCGGAATTTTTGAAAATGAAGGATAAGGTTTTCACTGGATTCTATATGCTGTAATGGTGGATGAAGTTATTGGATTGCTTCTCAAAGTTTCATCTATATTTTTTTAGTCTTTCTCCATATCTCCTATAGCCAGCTAAATTAATTTACCGACCTTACAGCAATACCAGGTGGTAACCTTTTTTACCATTCCTGTCCAGGTTGGGACATTTAAAATAAAATTTTCATTTTAATTAGTTAAAAGGATGTTGTATTACCAGACATAAGTCATGTATCTTCTTCAATGTTTAATGGTTGATACAATTACGAGTCTGGAATATCGAGTGTGTCCATCGTTGCAGATGGGTTAAGTTTTTCAAGCTTGCATGTGCTCCATTTGTTCCCTACATGTTTTCTAATTTCCAAATTTTAAAAAGGAATTGTTTTGAGTTCCAAACACATTTTAGTCTTGTTAATTAGTTTGGGCCCTACATGCCATTAATGTTCACTTTGAACTTTATTCTTTTGATTGCTCATTTCATTTTTTATTATCATAAAAAACTTTTGATTCAAGCTTTGTATTATTTGCAGACAATACTAGTGTCACTGTGAACCCAAAAGGAGAAATGAAAGGTAGGATGTCTCAAATTTTGATTACCATGGTGTCCATAGTTTCATTTTTCTTGAAATATTTAAGTCGGGAAATTTTAGTCGGAGTTATATTTAGATATCGGAGTTGACATTTTCTTAATGATAAATCTAGGATCTACCATAACTGGTCCAATTGGGAAAGAGTGTGCTGATCTATGGCCAAGGATTGCAAGTGCAGCCAATGCCATTATTTAGGAATTGAAGTTTGTTTCTCTGTTTTGGAACTGATTATAGTTTGCTGGTTCACTACTTTGTAATATCTATTTTTTGTTATCATATTATGTTTTGGATGGTTTTTTATTTGATTTTGTGTTCGGGAATGAATGGTGAGTTTTTCTATTATAAAAGTTGAGATTGTTGTTGCATGGTTTTAATAATTTTGATTTGTAAAGCTTCGATAAAAATAATATAATTATGTTTTATTTGTAACAACGACTTACACCGGTGTAAGTCTTTTATATATGAAACAAAAGATGAGCCAACTCTCAAACTGATTTCGGTTACATATATAAAAGACACCGGTGTAAGTCTTTTTATATGTGGAACAAAAGATAAGTCAACTCTCAAACTAATTTTGGTTACAAAAATAAAATGGGGAGCTTAAGTGGGAAATTTACAAAGATCGATAAATTTTCAAAAATAAATTTTTATCAAGTGTTTTGTTATATCAAAAAGGGGGAGATTGTTAGACTTGTTTTGATTTTGATATAACTAAAAGGACTAACTTGTAAAAATTTGTAAACTTCATGTATTTGAATAAAATTTGTTAAAAATACATTTTTAACTAATAGATATTTTCCAAACCATTTGACTTAGTACCTATATTGTACAATCCCAAAAAGTCAACAAAAAGTTAAATTTAAGAGTTTTTAAGCATAGGTTTCGAAACCCCCTTAGTGGTTTCGAAATCACCATGGCAGTAAGGCCTAAATCTCACATATTGACTACAGGTTTCGAAACCCCCCTTAGAGGTTTCGAAACCCGTATGACAATAAGGCCAAAAATTACGTATAAAGGTTATTTTGATTTCGGTACCTACTTTTTTAATTACAACAACTGTAGCGAATTAGGTTATCTTGTAGTCAACTATGTATGTACATAATTTCTTACCATTACTTGAGCTAGTTTTGTTTTTGGTGAACACGTGTAAATATTTCGGTACCTACCTTTTTAATTACAACTTCTGTAACGAATTATGTATAAAGGTTAGTAGTTTAGGTACCTACTTAAATTCTTACCATCAGTGCAAGGCATTAGGTTATCTTGTAGCCAACTATGTATGTACATAATTTCTTACCCTTACTTGAGCTACTTTTGTTTTTGGTGAACCCGGGTAAATATTTCGGTACCTACCTTTTTAATTACAACTTCTGTAACTAATTACGTATAAAGGTTAGTAATTTAGGTACCTACTTAAATTCTTACCATCCGTGTAAGGAATTAGGTTATCTTGTAGCCAACTATGTATGTACATAATTTCTTACCCTTACTTGAACTACTTTTGTTTTTGGTGAACTCGGGTAAATATTTCGGTACCTACCTTTTTTATTACAACTTCTGTAACAAGTTACGTATAAAAGTTAGTAATTTATGTACCTACTTAAATTCTTACCATCCGTGTAAGGAAATAGGTTATCTTGTAGTCCACTATGTATGTACATAATTTCTTACCCTTACTTGAGCTACTTTTGTTTTTGGTGAACACGGGTAAAAATTTCGGTACCTACCTTTTTCATTACAAATTCTGTAACGAATTACGTATAAAGGTTAGTAATTTAGGTACCTACTTAAGTTATTACCGTCCGAGTAAGGAATTAGGTTATCTTGTAGCCAATTATGTATGTACATAATTTCTTACCCTTACTTGAGCTACTTTTGTTTTTGGTGAACTCAGGTAAATATTTCGGGACCTACATTTTTTATTACAACTTTTGTAACGAGTTACGTATAAAGGTTAGTAATTTATGTACCTACTTGAATTCTTACCATCCGTGTAAGAAATTAGATTATCTTGTAACCAACTATGTATGTACATAATTTCTTACCCTTACTTGAGCTATTTTTGTTTTTAGTGAACACGGGTAAATATTTCGGTACCAACTTGAGCTAGTTTTATTTTTGGTGAACACGGGTAAATATTTCGGTACTTACCTTTTTAATTACAACTTTTGTAACGAATTACGTATAATGGTTAGTAATTTAGGTACCTACTTAAATTCTTACCATCCGTGTAAGGAATTAGGTTATCTTGTAGCCAACTATGTATGTACATAATTTCTTACCCTTACTTGAGCTAGTTTTGTTTTTGGTGAACTCGGGTAAATATTTCGGTACCTACCTCTTTTATTACAACTTCTGTAACGAATTACATATAATGGTTAGTAATTTAGGTACCTACTTAAATTCTTACCATTCGTGTAAGGAATTAGGTTATCTTGTAGCCAACTATGTATGTACATAATTTCTTACCCTTACTTGAGCTACTTTTTTTTTGGTGAACTCAGGTAAATATTTCGGTACCTAACTTTTTTATTACAGCTTACTTAAATTCTTACCATCCGTGTAAGGAATTAGGTTATCTTGTAGCCAACTATGTATGTACATAATTTCTTACCTTTACTTGAGCTAGTTTTGTTTTTGGTGAACTCAGGTAAATATTTCGGTACCTACCTTTTTTTATTACAACTTCTATAACGAATTACGTATAATGGTTAGTAATTTAGGTACCTACTTAAACTCTTACCATTCGTGTAAGGAATTAGGTTATCTTGTAGCCAACTATGTATGTACATAATTTCTTACCCTTACTTGAACTACTTTTGTTTTTAGTGAACACGGGTAAATATTTTGGTACCTACCTTTTTAATTACAACATCTGTAACGAATTACGTATAAAGGTTAGTAATTTAGGTACCTACTTAAATACTTACCATCCGTGTAAGGAATTAGGTTATGTTGTAGCCAACTATGTATTTACATAATTTTTTACCATTACTTGAGCTACTTTTGTTTTTGGTGATCTCAGGTAAATATTTCGGTACCTACCTTCTTAATTACAACTTCTATGACTAATTACGTATAATAGTTAGTAATTTAGGTACCTACTTAAATTCTTACCATCCGTATAAAGAATTAGGTTATCTTGTAGCCAACTATGTATGTACATAATTGCTTACCCTTACTTGAGCTAGTTTTGTTTTTGGTGAACTCGGGTAAATATTTCGGTACCTACCTTTTTTATTACAACTTCTGTAACGAATTACGTATAATGGTTAGTAATTTAGGTACCTACTTAAATTTTTGCCATCCGTGTAAGGAATTAGGTTATCTTGTAGCCAACTATGTATGTACATAATTGCTAACCCTTACTTGAGCTAGTTTTATTTTTGGTGATCTCGGGTAAATATTTCGGTACCTACCTTTTTTATTACAACTTCTGTAACGAGTTACGTATAAATGTTAGTAATTTATGTACCTACTTAAATTCTTACCATCCGTGTAAGGAATTAGGTTATCTTGTAGCCAACTATGTATGTACATAATTTCTTACCCTTACTTGAGCTATTTTTGTTTTTGGTGAACACGAGTAAATATTTCGGTACCAACCTTTTTAATTACAACTTCTGTAACGAGTTACGTATAAATGTTAGTAATTTAGGTACCTACTTAAATTCTTACTATCCGTGTAAGGAATTAGGTTATCTTGTAGCTCACTATGTATGTACATAATTTCTTACCCTTACTTGAGCTACTTTTGTTTTTGGTGAACACGGGTAAATATTTCAGTACCTACCTTTTTAATTACAACTTCTGTAACGAATTACGTATAATGGTTAGTAATTTAGGTACCTACTTAAATTCTTACCATCCGTGTAAGGAATTAGGTTATCTTGTAGCCAACTATGTATGTACATAATTTCTTACCCTTACTTGAGCTAGTTTTGTTTTTGGTGAACTCGTGTAAATATTTCGGTACCTACCTTTTTTATTACAACTTCTGTAACGAATTACGTATAATGGTTAGTAATTTAGGTTCCTACTTAAATTCTTACTATCCGTGTAAGGAATTAGGTTTTCTTGTAGCCAACTATGTATGTACATAATTTCTTACCCTTACTTGAGCTAGTTTTGTTTTTGATGAACTCGGGTAAATATTTCGGTACTTAACTTTTTTATTACAACTTACTTAAATTCTTACCATCCGTGTAAGGAATTAGGTTATCTTGTAGCCAACTATGTATGTACATAATTTCTTACCCTTACTTGAGCTAGTTTTGTTTTTGGTGAACTCGGGTAAATATTTCGCTACCTACCTTTTTTATTACAACTTCTGTAACGAATTACGTATAATGGTTAGTAATTTAGGTACCTACTTAAATTCTTACCATCCGTGTAAGGAATCAGGTTATCTTGTAGCCAACTATGTATGTACATAATTTCTTACCCTTACTTGAGCTACTTTTGTTTTTGGTGAACACGATTAAATATTTTAGTACCTACCTTTTAATTACCTATTTTATAAAAATTATGTACAAACTTGTACCATGAAGTATAGGTCAGCCTTAAATTAAAGTTTTCACCGTAGAATCACTCGAGAAGAGCGGCAGAAAAAAACAGAGGAAAAATCTTGGAAAGAGTAAGAAGAGGACCAACACCATTACACCACTTGTTGCCAGTTGCCAGTTGCCAGTTGCCAGTTGCCAGTTGCCAGTTGCCCTGCAGTGCCTCCTCCTGTGAGACAAACCCCCGTCTGACTCAACAAAACCAAAGTAAGAAGCCATTGAATATACCAAACTCTTCATTTTTTTTTAACTTCAATTCAAAATCAAACAGTGAAATCCCTTAATCTAGATTTACTACTATTCCTTAATAATAATTAAGAACCCGTGATCTCGTATTAAGACAACACGCTACGCAACCTTAGGTCTTGTTCCTTACCCCTAAACATAACATGGGTGTTGGGTTTTATTAATTCACAAATATGTTTCTTTTAATACTAATAGCCAATCCAAACTAAAAAACACAGCTCCAATAAAAAGGTAAAGTACACAAATTGTCACTAAACTATCTTAAAAGTACAAAATGGTCACCAAACTTTCAAAAGTTACATAACGAGCATTAAACTTTAGTTTTTGTACAAAATAGTCACTGAACCGTTAACTGTTGTTAACTGAGTGATATGATAGTTACGAAAGTTTGTATAACAGCACATTTAATCCTCCATATTTACTAAATTGATTGAATGTGTAAATATGGAGGATTAAATGTGTTATTATTCAAATTTTTGTACTGTCATATCATTCAATGAACGTCAATTACGACTCAGTGATCATTTTATAACAAAAATTAAAGTTTAATGTCCATTATATAATTTTTGAAAGTCTGGTGACCATTTTATATTTTTTTAGATAATTTACTAACTTTTTGTGTACTTTACTCTAAAAATGGTGGAGGGGAGGGCAGTGGTAGAGGTGGCAAACAGGTCATTCGGTTCGGTTTCTGTTCGGGTCATTTCGGTTCTAACTACATTCGGTTTAAATTCGGTTCAGTTCGGGTCTGGTTCGGTTTTAGTTCGGGTCTATGGTGATTTCGGTTCGGGTATAGGGTCAGGACATCGAGTTTGTTGATTTTCAGTTCGGTTGACTTTCGGTTCGGTTGATTTCGGGTCAGTTATTTTTGGATCGGCTGATTTTGGGTCGGGTCAATATCGGGTTAATAGGAGATCGATCGGTTTTAGTCGGGTTTTTAGGCCGAGTTAGGTTTTTCCACCCTATATATGACTTTATATAGCATGTATATTTAACTTTTTGATAAGTTGTACGACAATTCACATCTCATCTTTATTTATTTATTTTAATATATTTTCTTAATTTCGGGTTGCCTTCGGTTCGGTTGCTTTCGATTCAGGTGAAATCGGTTTGGTTCCATTCGGTTCGGTTGAAAATCGGTTCGGGTCCATTCAGTTCGGTTGAAAATCGGTTCGGGTCAATTTTCGGTTCAACTGAAAGTCGATTCGGTTTCAGTTCGGTTTATTTCAGGTTTCGGATCAAATTCGGGTTATCGTGTTCAGGTCAATTTTGGATCTCAATTCGGGTAAATCGGTTCGGTTCTCGGGTCAAGTTTGCTAGGTCTAAGCAGGGGTACCAATTTTAGAAATTTCTGTCCGTGATTTTAAATAAAACAAAACAAGGACCAAGTCACACTATAATAATTAAGATTAAATAAGAAAGCAGCTTAAATTAGTTTCTAATTCACATAATGTATATGATTATAGCTTTAATTTAATAATGCTTTATTATGATTGCAATTTGGCTTTGAATAACCCAATCCTCTTGTTCATCAACAAGCCGAAATGACAATTTAATATAAGTTTGCACGACTCTGTGTGTGTCTGCCTTGCTCCCCAATCCTTCTGTATTTACGGGCAACTTTACATAAATATTGCACCCAAGTTTTTTTCCCACAAATATGGCACAAATTATTTTATTTTCATAAATATTGTACTTTTTATAGTGAAAGTGAAGTTGAAATCATTTCCCACCGTCTTTGAACAATGATTTAATTTATTGAATTGAAAAAATAAAAATACTGTTCAAAGTTAGAGCTTCTTGCCACCGACTTCATTTTTTTATTCGAAAAATTAAAATACTATTTATAATCGAATTCTAATGGTTTCGACTTTACATTTACTGTAGAAAGTGCAATATTTATGAAAATAAAATAGCTTGTGCCATATTTGAGGGAAAAAAGTTGTGTGTCATATTTGTGAAAATTCTCTGTATTTATTTGGGTAATTCTATAAATATACGTAGATTAACGTCTAACTTTTAGATCGATTCATAAATTTTAAAATATTATATTTGGACCCTCAAAGTATCAATATTGTACCAGTTACTTATTCTATTATAAGTAAATTATAAGTAAATAAAAAAAATAAAGGGTTCTGAAAAATCTGGAAAAATCTAAACAAAGAATAGAAATATTTGACGAACGGGTTCCGTTATTATTTCGACACAAGAAAAGATATGTAAAATTCCTTTTCTTGTGTCGAAGGCTAAGAAGACGAAGAATACTCCCTGTAATTATTTGTTCCCCTCATTTATCCTTCCTTCCGATTCTCCGCTTACTTATCTTATGTTTAGTATCTAATCAAATTGAATTTAGAAAACAAAACCCATTCTGTGACATTTAAATCTGAACCTATTCTGTGACATTTCAATCTGACAATAGGAATATAATTACACCCCTCCAATTTAATCCAACTTAGATTGAAAAAAGAAAAAAAAAAAGGTAAAAACAAATAGTCAACCTAGTTGTTGATTTAGGCGTCAAAAAGTACATATAAAACAGATACACAGCTAAATCATTCTATCAACCTAGTTGTTGATTTAGGCGTCAAAAAGTACATATAAAACAGATACACACCTTGAGTTTGATGTGCCGAAAGAGACGATATTAATTAGATTTAAAAGACTATTCTTTTAACAAATTATATACAAATTCTCAATGTAGTAATTACACATATGTTTATAATTTGACCTATGTGTTTTAACTTAATGTAGTTACTTTAAGGACTCAATTAGGGTGAGTCTAAAGAACAACAACCTAAAAACACGCTATCAAAAATGTTATCAAAACATATAACATTTGAGGTCGTGTGCAGGTAATATTTTAGGTTGTAATCGAAAATGTTATCAAAATATATAACATTTTAGCAGTGGCGGAACTTGGAGGCCTAAATTTTGGAGGCTTAAATTAAAATTTTCAAAAATTTTGAGGTTCTAACTAAATTTTTTAATAATTTCGAGAGATTTAATGAGAACTTTTAAAATTTATAAGAGGAGATTTAATTAACAATATTTCAAATTTTGAAGTTTAATTTAAACTTTTAAAAATTTTGAGAGGGTCAAATT